>QNGE01008673.1:0-15736 GCA_008508345.1 Paragonimus westermani | reverse complement strand
GCCTTGAACCCGTGTATCAATCGCTGAATCACCACACAGCTCTCGTCCACGTCCGGTGTAAGGAGGAGGGAAAACAATTGAAAGTGGTTAGGAAGGCACAGTCGGGCAGGTTAATAATTGTAGACAACAGGGGGATCGGGAACATTGTGGTCTGTCTAGTAGGGCCGTAGCTTTGTTTACGTCCATCGTAGGCGATCCTAACAGGAATTTGAGTTTTCCAGAGTATTCCCGAAACGATTGCTCTCAGAGTCCCATGCAGATGAGGGGTGGTTACCCCTAGGTATCTAGAATGTACAGTGCTCATAAACGGAAAACGATAATCTCACCGGGCTTTTGATTCCATCGCGTCCAACAGGATAAGGCTTCCATTATTCGAAAGAAAACGCCTCGTCGAGAGAGTCTACTGTAGGTCAAACCACTTTAAATCAACTTGGTAAGGAAGTGCGACAACAACAAAAATTAGATATGGCAGACGTCCACGTAATCTGCGATTCGCACTAGCCTCCGCAAATCTTGTCCGCATCTGCTCTGTGGGCTTGGCTCCGTCGAGGCAGGTGGAGTCGCAACCGAATGTACTGGCCAAAGATGGCGTTGTTGCTCGCGAATTAGTTGCCTTATCGAGTACCTTTATAAACGCTGGATTCGGTCTATCGATAGAGATTACCTCGCTTTTATAATTGCGCTCCAACACGAAAGTCATTGCATAGCGTGCGAGTACGCGAAACGTTCCGGATGCAAAGATCGTCGATGAGTAACCGCACGAACCGAAACATAAGAACAGGTTGACAGACGAGGATGTACGTACGCTGGCGTCGTCTGTTCTCTCAGTGGAAGTGTTCAGAGTGGTCTCATGTGTTGGGCCAACCGCTCGCCGTAGTCCGCGAAGTTGACGGGTCCTGTTGCGCGTGGGATAAGTAAGGGGGAAGCGTAAGTAGGACCCATAGACCAACTGGGCATGGGCGGTATGCAGGTGTGCCTTCAGCGTGTTACGGATACCTAACAAGACTAGCGGCGAAACCCCGTGCCATGAGGGGTTGTTGCTAGCGGATAGTGAACTTTTCAATTGCCGGTAAAAAAGCTCAACCAACCCGTTAGCTGGCGGGTCGTTAGCTGCTGTGCGAATTCCACTACAGCCTAGCGCGTTGAGGAGTGACGTGAAGGCCGAGTCAAAATGTGATCCGCGATCGGCGGTCACTACGGGGAGAGGTTCGATCCCGCTCGTGGATATACTATGACCCAGGAAGGCTACGCGGGGAGCCCGAACAAGCATTTAGCTAGGTGTATGGTCTCCCCATGATGCGACAAACGGATGAATAATGAACGTAAAAGCACACAATGTTCTAACCTTGATGAGCTATCTGCCAAGATATCATCTAAATACGGATAAACACCGCCCAGTCCACGACACATGTCGTGAATGAAACGCTGGAAAATCTGGGCGGCGTCGCTTAGACCAAACGGTATGCACAAGAATTCGAAAAGTCCGAACGGTGTTATGACTGATGCCTTTGAGACGTCTTCGGGGCTACTGGAATCTGTTTATGAGCTCACAGTAAGTCGATTTTGGTGGATATCTACTTCCCCGACAGGTTTGCCGTCAAGTCCTGAATGTGAGGGATTGGATACCTATTGGAGTGGTTGCATTGTTCAACGCTGGATATTCGCCACACGGGCGCCAGTCGTTATCATTCTTTTTAGGCACCATGAGCAATGGCGAAGCCCGTGGACTATCAAACGGACGAGTAATGCCGAGCTGGATCACATGCTCGGATCCGGCTCGGGCAATTTTGAGCTTATGTGGAGCTAAGCGGCGTGGACGACTTCGAACTGGCAGTCCTTGTGTGATTATATGATGCGCGACGTCGGTTGTCACGGCCTCTAGTTCGTTTGCGAGGCGAAGCAGTTGAAGGAATTCCGATAAAAGTTTCTCGCAAGGCTCGCAAAATATGGGATTGGCTAGCATAAGGCTGATCACAGCCGCGTGCGATGGCTTGTCCCGAACATTCAGTTTTGTCGAAGTATCGAGCGGACGCGCCCGACGTGCGTCGACCAGTAAATCGAAATGTCGGAGGAAGTTGATGCCAACCATGGGGGAAAGTGCATCAGCTGCAAGAAAAATCCAGTGAAAATCGTGTCTAAGACCAAATTTTAAATTCAACAGCCACCGGCCGAATATTCTAGTGGGCGTACCGTTTGCAGCTCGGAGAGTTGTGCTGGATTCTGAATGCGAAATGACACTAACCTCCGCTCCCGCGTCGATTAAAAAAGTGCGTTTTTGGAGTCAAATCCTTTGGGAAGAACAGGCGACTGCTGTTTGACTGGCCCGCGGCTGTCGTCGCTAGAAAACGCCGGCCTTCTAGTTTGAACGTTTGTCAGCACGACGGCTACATGACGATCGGCATCGTCTAACGTTTCCACCATACGTCTCATGATACCAACAAACACTGCCAGTTTTTATTCCGGGCGATGATCGGAAACACGTTGGAGGAATTCTAGACGGTGACCTATTGCGTTGAATGCTGGCGCGAAGATCCGCCAGTACACGCCGAAACTGAGGTATATCAGCGTCTGTTTCAGAAGGGTCGCGTTCACGACATTCCAACGCTTTGCGCAGGTTTGTTATTTCGGTGTCCTTTGTGACCAACAAATCACTCGCTGGACTATTAGAGATAACTATCTGCTCAACTAATTCTGGCTGCCTTGTGCCTCGGAAACGTTCATGTATTGNTATATATATGCACTATATATAGACTATACGCACTCAGAAGGTGATATGAGCGAGGAGGGAAATGAACGCAGATATACACTGATGTATATCATAAACGAGCTCACCAATTTGTGGAGTTCAAACGGGTGATTGCCGGACAGTTACGAATAACCTAACAAGTAGACAAGTAGTGTATTGCCGACACGCGAAATCGACGTGAGCGGGATAATAGCAAGATGAAATTTAGTACAGCGAAGCGAAAACCGAGCATGCAGAGGAGTCGTACGTTCGAGTGCGCACGCTACTTACGGACAATCGTAACTTCAACACAGTTAGCAATAAACAAATAGGGTAGCTACATTTGTCTCCGCTCTAGGGGCTCAGTTATGCCCTATGTCAATGTTACAAGATTTCGGTTCAGCGGTAATCTCTCCACCGCAATCCATTTGACACCAGCGAGTGGTAGAGTCTTTCTATCGAGTGATGTCCTCTTGCAGATTTAACGCAATCAACGACCTGGTTGGATGTTCTTCACTTTTACGGAATTGATGCGGTCACTGAGAACGTTCATTGACTGTTATCCACTGCTATCTATCATTTCAGTCATGAGAGCTTGTTGTTACGGCTTTGACCTACGAAAGAGAAGGTCACCACCGTTTGACTCCTAATATTGACATACAACAGACTGACAACGACAGCAGCAACAATAATCAACTGTTCAGAGTTAGGTTTTTCATTCGCACTTGCAAACTGGATTAACACTAACCTGTTAGATCGTGGCAAAGTTTCGTTTTTGGTGATTGTGCAATTCGGAATTGGTCACATTTGAGCGTGTAGACGTTGTTCGTCCCAGGGGCGATTCCACACTCTTCATTGTTGACGGCTGTCAATAACATATTCTGAAAGAGTTCGCACCTGAATGAATCGTAACAACTGGCACGTACTGACAGCTTTCAAATAATCACTGGGAAAAGTGTAGAGTTCAGACGGGATATGGCCGATCAATTACGAACAACGCAACGAGTAGATGAGAAATATATTGTCGACATGTAAAATCGACGACAGCGAGCGAAGAGCGAGATGAAACGTCAACACAGCAAAACGTCATGCGAGCAGGCACCGGAGCAGAAGCGTTCGAGTGCGTGGGTGGTCTGCCGGTAACCATACTCGTTCAAACAAAAGTTTGAACGCATACAAAATGTGGTCGAAGGGAGAGGGTACAAATGGTAACTGTTACTTCAACACAGTTAGCCATAAACAAATAGGGTCGCTACAAGAGGTAGAATGGGCAAAGTGAGCATCTGGATATTGGTCAGAATCATGGCTTACTTTAGAGTGTTAGATGGAGGCCTTCAATGCAATCATTGCAAACGACTGATTATAGACGTACTGATTGTTACAAACTTCACCTTTTTTAGAAACAATGCATCTCCTGTTTTAATTATGTTATTCACGAAGGCGGTAGTCGGAAGCCATCGAGCACCAACTCTCGCCTCTCACTTTCGACGTTGATTGGTGCGTTTAGTACTTCAAAAACTATCTGATATTTACATGTTGCCTAATTTTTGACATTCAAATTTTCCTCCTGTTGCTTCTGTGAAAAGTATTCCTGCCAGGACATGAGATTCCACTTCCTCTTACTATCTGCCCGTGCGTGTGTGATATTTTCGACTATGATAACTTCGCGTTCCCCAGGGATTACTCCATATAGTCCCTGGTGACTTTATTTCGTTCGCACATACACAATTTTTTCTTTACGTTGTCCTCCTGGTTACCCGGTGTTATCTCTTTTCGCTGATTGCATACTATTCAGAGGCCGACGACAGCAAGTGGACAAGTGCCCACTTATCTCCGCAGTATGCACTCTACTTTGTTCACTCGAAATATTTTCTATATGTTCAAGTGCATAAGAATCCTTTCTTTGTGTGGTAAACTGAGACACCTTTGCGGACTGTTCACCCAGAAAGCTTGTACCATCGATAGGTTGATTTAATATTTCGATCCTCCCTGAAATGTAACGGAACGTACGCAGCATCTTGTGACCACGTGATCAACGGTGCAAATTCTTAGCAAGTATGCTCAGGGGCGTGAATGTCCGTGCGTCGTACTGTGAGTAAAATGAGAGAAAGAAAAGCATCAGAGTGAAATGTTGCGTGCAGTATGAGATTGAAAATTAGCTTTTAGCACGACTGTCATCTGTGAAATATTTACTTGTCCCTAATGTTGTAGGTAACTCAATATTGTTTAGCTAACCTACATATACTCCTGAAACAGAATGACCTTGAGTTAAGTTAGTTCCAGCGCATTTAATGAACAAAATGAGTTATCGACATTGTGAAACAGTCAAACCGGACACTGAGAAAGACATGGTTTGGTTGACGAACGCAGCATTAAAAAAGTGTTCCCTTATAGGTTATATCGACAATAATCTCATACTTGTGAAAACTACCGATGTGACACACAGAGAAGAAAATGAATATTTAGGGTGTTCTATTTTCGCCGTCGACCAACACGCATGCCACGAACGCATATTATTAGAAAAATTAGAATCTCACTTTGAAACTGCGGTCGTTGGTTCGAGACACACGTCCACCGTTGAAGGTTTCCCCACTATTAACGTCAATTTAGAGATTAACTCTCTGTTAAATGTGAATCCCTGCCAACTTCATTCCACGAAGATGAAAAACACGATGGCGCGTTTTGGGATTCATTATACAGGGTCACTATCTGAATCAGCGAACGTGTATAAAGTTCCTGCACTGTTTGGAATGAATGGGTGCTTGGTTCCTGGTGCAGAGAGCTCCATCCGGGAATTCATAAGGACAATACTGCTATATGATGCAACAGATGCAAATAAGTTGACCAAAGTTCTCAAGTGAGCTTATAAATATAGCCTGTTTGTCTTTTTGCCTGAATTGTGTGATTTTAAAGTGGCGGTGCAATGGAATATTTGTAGCTCAGATGATTATGCTCTTCGCAACTAGTTGAAAATGAGTAGGTTATCATGAACTTACCGCTATGTACAAGGTGAAACGTACACCGAATTCTCAGTCGTTCACGTAGTATTAGGTTTTAAAAAGTTCCATTTAAAAACACATAATGTACAACCAACTGTACATCGTCAGTTGGGATTTTGACGAAGATCACTTTATTCACTCTGTGTGATTGAGCAGCGGTCGACATGTAAATGTTCCTGCATTCACCTTCTACGAACGTGCATTCCCAGATGTTCTGGTGTTCGTACACGCAAATATAAAATTATGCTCCTACATGTCGTCAACCGTAATATAGCAGCTGTGCAAATATATGCATAAGCTTGTCGGTAAGTTTCCAAGTTCAGCAGGTGTGAGGCACGGTGCTGCACTAGCATCTTCTATGACATGATATCTCACAACACTATCATAAAACTGATTGAACAAAAAGAGAATAAGAGTTGGTGATCCCTAAGCATGTTCTCTAAAATACGTCACCCTTGGTGTGGGAGTGAAAGATCATAGCCAGATTAGCTTTTCAAGAATAAAATAGCCCTATTTGAAAAGCATTAGCTCTTTGTCACCAAGATTGTCTTCCAACGTTAACTTTCACACCAATAATCCCATACTTTTGCAGCAAAGCGCGGTCGATTACTGAAAGCTTATTATGTTTATGTAATGTATCCTGTTTGCAGCCTTACACATCAAGAAGCATCACCTTTTAGATAAAAATGAGCTTCCAGGACTAGGATTCGTCATTAGGTTACCAACAATTATGCTCATCAATCTTATGAAACGGTATAAAATTATTTCTTCAGGCACAGCAATTCAGTTGCTGGCAAAACTGTACGATGCTGTGTCACTTAACAAACACTTAATCTGTTGCCATCAAATCTAATGTTACTATTTTATGCACTGACAAATATGGCAGGATTATTTGTTAATGTGCTTAGAAGTGAAGGTTATATACTTCTTGATGACTACGACTGTTCTGCAAATTCAACTGGTTAGAAACTATGAGAATGATATCTACTAACTGAACGCATAGGTTTGCATGTCGAGTTTTGTTATCGAGCTAAATTTGTGATGGATTCGATGAAATCATATGACAAAACAGCTTCGGAGTAATTATATTTCTGAAATTCTCACAGCCTTTTACCGAGCTCGATGATTCATCCGTTATTGCATATGCAGTGCGTGGTTACCGTACAATTATATTGAATTTTAGATTATGAGATGATTGGTTTTTGAAGACTGAGCCGTATCCCTGAACTTTACTATTGAAGGCTGATGTTCATTAATCAAATTTCTTACGCATATAAATATTTTAGTAAATGCTTAACTAGGGATAGATGATCATATCGACTGAGGCGGTGTATTCAGTGCTGGAAAGTTCTAACCCTGCTTTGACGTGTGACATTTGTTTGACTTTTCAATAACCTTCCCAGTGTTGTGAATAATCAACATACAATTCAAAAATCTAGCTTGTGTACGCTCAGTAAACTCGTGTGCCGAAAATCACCGGCTAAGCAGCTCGAGAAATACTGCGTGCTAGACATAGATTATTTGTCAAGTAAAGTGAAAACCATTTAGTCTAGCCGTTGGTTAATCGGCACTTCAGAAAGGTGGGTCCAGTCAGATGTCAGCGTAACTGCCTTTTAACTTTTGTAGATTGAAGGAAATTTCATAATAAACCCAACAAAAAACCATCCAACTGATGTAATATATTGTGATTTAGAGCAGACACTGCACAATTTATAAGACACGGCATTTAATTACACTACTTCAAAATTTACATTCGAGAAGGATTGGGGAAACGGTTGCATTCTAATGTCTGCAACCGTCAAACATTTTGCACGAGTTTTCGGTCGAGACTAGTAGATGGCTTTTAAGTCTAGTCGAAATAGCTTGCTAATCACACGGAAGTGTGAAGAAATTTGACCCTTCCAAAATCAGTAACGTGTACTAAGGTTGCAGTCATCAGGATGGAACACACTTTTACTAACAACAATGTTCCAGTACACTATACTACCTTATTTCAACTGCCAGTTGCAAAAGTATTTACAAATTTTTGCACTCGAATTTCAGTACAACTGCACTTAGTGCGACTTTGCCAGAAACGTTTACAAGTCTACGAACTCACTAACTATTTCATATGCAAGTGGCGACATTCAACACTTTTATGGAACACATTTCACATGGTTCCTCCACTCACCACTATCCTTAGCATTCCTGATTATCATAACGACTGTCTCTTACTACCAACCGTCTAATGCGTCAGAATAATATCGTGCTCATACTCGGGTATTTAGTTTGTGACCTTTGACTGGAGTCGTCGGTTGTATTGCCATAATAAGACTGACGTTTACTGAATAATAAAGTTGGTCCCAGCATATTTCTGACAGAGGGTTCGCCAGACATTACAAAAATAATGAATGCGTTTAGACTACCGATAGTTTTATAGGCGGTTACTTCATTCCAAAGTGAGTAAGTATGACAGTCGACTGTGCGTGAAATCATGCGAATGTCGGTTTTAGGTTACTTGCACGCGAGGACTGAAGTGAACTGTCAGGTGACTCGGCCAGATAGGTATACACCATTGGAAATGATAAGTGCTCCGCATGACTCCTGCATGAAACGACGGTCTCATGTCACACCTCTCCATTTACCGCTTGTAACAAACGCCTACACAGACATTTCGTATGTGTTGTTTAGAAAAATTTTGCCGATCGTGGCTAACTGACTACACGAATTGGCGAAAGACCGGTAGGTTGAGTAAATCCATCGTTATGATCGATCTGTGGGAAACCCGGGTGAGCACAGAGGACAAAACGTCGAGCTAGAAAGTTCCGTGTTGTGAGCTTCCAACCTAAAGAGGGGAATTCAAGCTATGAACGTGAAAACCTGACCATCGCACATATCCATGACGTATTTAAAAGTACATCCATCTCAGGCTATTGGGAGGGGCAGCGAAGATGGTTTGCTGTGTAAACCGAAACAAACAACAATCTAAAAAGAAGGTTAACAGATAAACATAAGTGTAAGATGTCAACCAAGATAGTAAGCTTCAAATGGCCTATCGGAAAACCATAAGGATTAATGATCTCAACTTGACGCGAAGAGAAACCAAAGATCGCGGATAAACGTGCTGCACTAACAGATGTAGCCAGAAATCAGTTAACTGTTTGGCACAGGTCCATAAAGCCCAAGTTGATCTATTTTGATCCCTTTTAGGAGAATTTCGTTCACGATCAGGTTGGTAATATCACTTATGGTTTAGAGTAAACACAAACATGTTAATTCGTCTTCGCCGGATCCTTCAGGGAAATAAGGGTAGACTACGGATTCTCTAATTACATCTGAATGTACTACTGAATACACAATGGTTTAAGGTGACAGAGTTCACAAACGGTGGCGACCTTTGCTTCAAACTTGACTCACAGAAAGATTTAATCCAACAGACTTTCTAAATCTAAATTTGAAGGGACAGATGGCACTGTCACCCCAGGGATTCAGAAGGATGTTGGTATATAGACAACAAAAATATCAGAAACCAAATATCAATTCAATTAGGAACGACAATCTAAAGGCAGAAAGACTTGGCCCATGTGAGCTGCCATTTTGAAATGCATCGGTGATAATCAGCTGGCTAAATCTAATCAGATCCTCACCATTCAGGGAATAATGGCATGAATATTTCAGGCACTTGATACAAATACTACTTAGAGGTTATGCACGATTAATTTCCGAAAACCACGGGCGGAAGCTTACATTTACAAATGTTTAAGCACAGCATTGCCGTTAACCTAGTATTAAAAATCCTCGATCTCATGCTTTCGCAACGATCGAGCCCAAAGATTTCTGAACCTAGCTACAATAAGAACAGGCGGTCTTGTTAGGATTGAGATTATTTACATCGTACTTGAGTACGATCATACTTGATGTGGACATATCCTCCATCGGACACCCCGGCAACAGGACCACCTTGGGAATTTTAAGTCACGTACTACGGGTATAATTTTTTTCTTGTTTGCATTAAACCTTCAACGGTCGCCAATTTACCAAGTCCTTCACACCCCCAAGGGTAGACCACCAGACTACGACCCCTTTGACCTCGCCAAACATCTGTTTCGCACTTGGGTATCTAGTGAAGTTACTCACTTTCTATGTGTTCTTTGACAAAGTGCTCGGTCGATATACCACATCATCATTCTCAAGATAAACACAGAAATTTTCCCTGAGATTCCTGCAGCAGCCGAGTTAGATTGCTTCTACAAAAGATATTACATTCCTCAACGTGGACGTTTTGCTGATTGCACACCAGATTGACACAAAAAACTGAAAAACTATGAATAACTCCGGCAAGTGTTACGTTGAGCCCCCAGACTTTTGCCAACTTACACATACCTGGAAACCACGGCTACATCTACCCTACCAAGACAGTGCAAATTCCAATGCCATGTTCTACAGACCTTGAAGCGAGGCGTTATAGGAAGAGGCCACCAGCGAGAATGCTCGTAAGCTCCATCGCATGACCAGGTTTAACATAACTAAATTATTAGCTGTAGAACGCTGTTACCAAGCTCCTAACCAACATTTTATCACAATGAATGCGAAGAGCTGTAGCATCGCACTAAGTCATATTGGCGGTTCACGTCGAGGTTACATACATACATCCTAGTTGCGATGAGTTGTTGTTTCTGTGCATACTGAATAATACTGATTTGGTTGTCGTGTTTATTAACAATGCACGCTGGTATGTGTGTCACTTTGTGTGACCTTCAGCGTTGAATCCTACGCAAAGATACTGTGGGTCGGGCCACCGCTGGTTCCGATAAGTGTCAAAGAAGTAGTATAACACGTATAAATAGGCAGAGAGAAGAAATGAGATTCAGGAAAGGGATCCACAGTCTAGGTGGCAGATGCTCGTCACTGGCCGCGACATTACCACCTCAGAAAATGTTCCCAACCAATGATGTGGTCGTGAACTACGCAGTCGGCGAAGTAAGTCGAAGGGCGGTGGACAGAAAGGGTGCCTGTTCAACAGTCCCATATCGCCGAAAACAAACAGTCCACTCTGACAAAGGTGGTCCAGTAGGTAATTTATATCGTTATTATACATTTGCATGTACCCGAAATGTACTGAAAGACAAGTGTTTGTGCTTGCGTTAGACATACGTCCCACCCTTACCTCATCAACCATCAAGTTCGAGTGCAGCGTTCAATGCATGATAATGCACGTCTATTTTTGGTTGAGCGGACAGAGCAGTTTGTAATTTTGAAAGATGCACATTCTCAGTCATTTCCTCTACCTCAAATTTGATAACCAAGTATGACTAGATTGCGCCAGAGTAAACGATATATGGTGAGGAATCACCTAATAACCACGTACTTCTCATTATGCAGGTATGAATTCTAGTGGAAAACGGGATCAAATCCTCGAACAATGGCGATCCTCTGACTATAGGCACTAATACTTACCGACACATTCAGTTCATCAGTCCGTGTGAGCTCCTAGTAACTTACGCAGTTCCGGGATGTGAAAAATGTGAAGTATGGTGGCTAATCGACTTCATGCTGTAAATGCTGTCGTCATTCGGCCGAATTATCTCTGGAACGAAAGTTAGTAGTGCGGGACAATAAAGGCAGCTGCAGATACCATTCTACACTCATCTTAAGTGTTTGTTCGCACGAATTAGACGCCTATATGTTAAACGTTTCGGGTTATACACGTTTTCTTCTTATTTAGTAAGCCCTGGTCTAACTTTCTATTTTTAAGTTAAGAATCGGTTCGCATACCCCCATTGAATGGCACGTGCACTGACGACGACTGCGGTTAATTCAATCGCTTGTACACTGAATTAGGGCCAGATGGGTGAAACAGATACTGTTTTCGTCTGTTTCTAGATAGGATTGGTATAAAAACGTGACTCTGGCAATTCTTTAAATGCGCACACAAGGAATAACTCGAAGTATGCAAGCAGACCCAACTAACGATATACAGTTAGAGCTCCGATAAAAAATAAGCAGGGTAACCAACATCACTAAGCTGATAACTTGAAATTGGCTAGCGATATCTGCTAAAGAAAGCTCCCTAAAGAGATGTACGAGACTTGAATACCAATTCTGAATTTTCTCTCCGCAAAACCTTTTGGGGTTTCAGTGTCAAAAAAGTGAGCAGTATCAAACCTGAGATCGCGTTTTTGATGTTTGGCGTCTGGCTGGAAACGAACGAAGGTATTCACTTTACATCATTTGTTCACAAGTTGCAATCAAACCACATCGTTCGTACAAGTTCACCAACGAGCATTAAATTCGTTCCGTAATTACATGATCAATATGAGTGTAAACCAGATCTCAGTACACCGACGGGGTCAACACGATACACTAATCAGTATATCATCCTTTCTGTAGAGAGACTGTCTGCCCCTATCTGCGACTGCGCGCCTGTCGTACGGCCATTCGGTTTGGTGATCCCCTAGACAAATCGGAAAGACGAAAGCTTATCGATGAACTTTCCAACTGCAGATTGCCATTCCAGTGCGCCCACGGACGCCCAACCTGTGTACTATTGGCAGAACTACCGACGTCTGATTAGTGGTAAGTACGTTGTATTAACGAACCTTGATGAACTGGGTACGCTACTAACAATCACCGGTTGATTCGCCCAGTTGATTGGTATTAAACGTGTCCAAAATCGAATGAACAAAAACAAGACATGGCTGCTAATAAGTCAGTCCGATTAGTTAAGTATCACAATATCATGGCAAACGAATGAAACTAATTCACCACAGATACTGAGATGATTGCCGCAGTACCTTCACATACCTAGAAGTCACTTATCGTACTAATAAGTCGAACGTTCCAAAAAGAGATCCAGGCGAAATAAAGCAATTTTGATCCATCGAAAAAACAGCAGCATCCGTATTGGGGGTTGCAAGTGGAATACATTGGTTCCGCGTCCTGACTGGCCTATTATCCGTTATCCTACGACGATTCAACTAATTCAAACGTTTTAATCTAACGTACGTCCAAACACAGGTGACTTTTATACAAGTGACAAAAAATCCAGCATTACTCTGAATGATGACGCCAGCTAACCTGCTTTATATTAGCAACATCCTATTTAGGGAGATTGATCGGATTTCGTTTGCTGACAAACTAATCATATATATCAGCGAGATATGGGGTTGCTCATTCACTCTTGTCCAAGCACGCGAGATCTGATGCCGTCTACTCGGTTTCTGAAGTTGCAAACGCAAGAGAAACCTTTTACAACTAACTTATGTTTAGCGGCGAACCACACTCAGTTACCAAGTTACGAAAAAAAACCTTCCAAAGGTTCTTCCTGAGTTTTAAAAGCGGAGTCAAGTGGCCAGCAGTATTTCATGTCGCCAATTCAACTCTTTGTCATGGCTGCGGTAAGCTTACTAGTTCGTTTTCTCACTTTCAATTGAAAAGTCAGGTTTCATATCACTTTACATGAGAACGTACGACTGATGCATTTGTTGGTTAGATGCTCACAGTGACGTAAAAAAGTGACAAAAAATAGATTCATTAGTAAAAGTAAAAGCACTGTACTCGATGATTTTCTCGAAGCAAAATCCAAGCTAAAATTCAAATGACACGGTTAAAAATAGGTTCCGATTTTATTTACACATTGTAAGGCCAGTATATATCACAGAAGTATAACAGCAACGAGTATCTGGTAAATTTTGAAATACTGTGTTCATAATCTTGAAGGTCTAGGTAAGCAGCAGTTTTCGACAGTCCACTAAGAGCGTTTGGAAGAAACCACTCTGAAATGATATTTAAGCCTACTCCAGGAAGCTTGCGTGAAAATCGCAGACACATACAAACGTTGGGCGTCCTCCGGAGCAACCGAGATGTCCGTAACCATTGCATTGGAATAGAGCCACCTTAGTAAGAGTTAGGAAACGAGACAGACATAAGCAGCTATTCAATTCAAACAGGTGATATGAAAATATGAGAAATCCACCTACCGGAGATGGGTATGTAAGAAATAATATAAATTGATTACAAGATTCAGCTAATCTGAGTCATATTAGAAGGGTATTCTTCGAAAGTTGGTTCGCGAATGAAGAAGTACAAAACACGAGCGAGCACACAGTGTGTTGATAAGAAAATAGGTGAAAATTCTAGTGCGAACAGTGTTCGAATGACTCAGAAGTCAAGTTTTGAGCGTGGAGCAATTATACTAAACAAGCACTGCAAAAGGTAATCGATGACAAACATTTTGCTAACTGAGGAGTCTTGGAAATGTCACACGAACGACTGAGTAGGTAGGCGTTATTGCCGAAAAACCTACCCACGTACTTGAGAAGCTGATAGACAACCCACATAATGCTATCACATCAGTCGAGTGAAGCCAAAGAGTATCCATAGAAGTCTTAGCTATTACAACATGAAGAACCGTATCAAATGAGGAAGACTCCACTAAAAGGAGTCATTTATGGTTTGATCGCACACTGTAACCGGATAACTGAACGCCTTCGAGCTGTCAGGTAAGTGTTCGAGGGGTAGAAAAATCACTACCTGCGTACCCAGACGTCTGTAGATCAAGTGAGACGATCGGACCCGCGGTGTGCACTACTCAGTAACACCTTGCGTACCACAGAACTGATCAGGTGGTTTAGTACCATGAAGTTGGGTCTGGATGGACCGATTTAAGTAATGCCGTCAATGTAGAAAACCAGGCAAATTGTAGGTAAATCACTCGCAGTAATTGATGAAAGAAAAGAAACCCTGGTTAATCAATGGCTAGGTTTGAGTGAATTGTCTTTGAGATTCACATGCATGCAGCACAGATAGATTGTTGATGAGGCAAGCAGATTTAACAATATAAACGTTACACACAATCGTGTGTACTCATGAGCAAAGCATTGGAAAGCCATCAACTTGAGTAGTCAGTTCCTTCATACACGACAATTAGTTAAAATCAACCCCGTTAACATTAGTCAGTCATCATGTGACAATGGAGCACATGTAGGTTGGAGATAATCAGTCAGGTGCTACTTAGACAGAGACACATACAGCAGTCGAAGACCCAACTGTGGATCTCAACTTTTCAAGCAACAACAACAAATGATCATTGCTGACACTATCATCGACAAAATAAGACAACTGACTGAAATTTGCGTAAAGTACATTGTTTAGGATAAGCTTGAATCAAATCCAGATTCAAGAAGTAATCGGGTCACACACAAAATGAAAACTCATGGATTAAGTGCTTTCCAATAACTTACTTAAGAGCAGGGCTGCCTTGGTCTATACAGACCGTGTGGCGGAGCCAGCCAAGATACCTGGAAAGCTTGTCCTCAATTCCTTCGCACAGTTCAGCGATGCCAGTGAGGTTTTCAGTGGATACAATGAAGTCTAGTTCTTGTCGATTAGTTTCGGTCACATATGTTAACCTGGTATGAACACATTTGAAAGTAGTCACAAGATTCTGTCAATAGTTATCTGCACTGATGAAACGAGGAAAGGGTATGGTACATGTATGCATTGCGCTCCAGAGAAAATGTGGACGAGCAAAATAAATATAGGCGCTGCGCACTTAGACGCACGGTGAATGTTAGGCTGACTGCGAAATAAAGCCAAAACCAATTAGATACACTTTGACTGACTCCAACTAACCAAAGCGAAATCATTTCCAACCACAGCAGTCTGATTACTGTCCTGTGATAACTCTCAAACCGACATTTTATTACTAGTTCGGATTAGCTAAGTACTGATAATTAGAAGGAGATCTGAGCCAGCAACCATGGAGTCACGCGCCAACGCTCTCAGCCATTAAACTGAAGGTCCTTTTTGCATGCGGAACCTCAAGTTGATGAATTCAAAAACTCGATTAGCTTCTTCACGATTGCGCGCGAATGGCCATGAGCACTAGCCACTACTTATGTAACAGACTGTTGCACAATCCCAGACCGCACTGTCATGCTCAGATTTGAACGGCCTACAAAGAGCATTGAAGGATGCCGTTCGAAATAAACGTTGCTGGAGAAAGAACGCAATCGAAGTGGCTACATGTAAG
>QNGE01008672.1:0-15737 GCA_008508345.1 Paragonimus westermani | reverse complement strand
TGTGTCGCAGTCAATGGCGTACCTGTATCCATACCATTTCTAGTTCTTCCATTTAGTCTTCTTCAATCTTTTTTGTCCTTCGTAGTACTCTTTCCTTTTAGGATATTCCACGTCACTGTTGAGGTGAGCGGCGGCCCGAGCCACAGTACCTTTTGGTCAGGCTCATGGCTGTTTTTTTGTTGTTGTTGTTGTTGTTGTCAGTTCATCTTCTAACTTATCCTTCGTCACAATACGTCGAACTCTGTGAAACAAAGTCTTAAAGAGGTCACGTTTTTGGGTAATTGGTGCGAAGCTCTCAAAGAGCAGATGTCGTCCGGTCCATACGGACTTGCGATAGACACCTCTGTAAAGTGACCCATCCTAGCGTCTTTTCAACAAAACGTGTTCCAACTACATCTAGAAAGGACGTGGTGCCCTTTTTCGCCCAATCCAATATTGTGTACACGTTTGGTTGTGTATGTGAAAGCAGATACGTCGGCACACGTATCAACGAACACATACCGAAATGGCTTTTAAATTCGGGAGTCGATTGTGCCGCCATTGCCATTACGAAACATCTTACGCAGACTGCGCACTCAGTCGACCCAATGGCCACCTTCAGAGTGTTCTTTAGACCCGAGCTAAAGCAGGCTCTCGGTATTGCGGAATGTCAAGTATCAAGTTGTGTTCAGTAGCGTAATTACAAACAATATTGATAACCTCCTCAAGGGGAACATTTGTGAATAGTGATTCAACATCAAAAGAAGTCACCTGGTGTTTGACGTTGATGTTGAAGATCAGTCCCACGAATTCAAAAGTGTCCTTTAGGCTGTGCACAACCAGTTTGGATCTCACCGGTTCAATCAAACTGACCAGCCACTGGGCAAGCCGGTGGTATAGTGAGCCAGTCATAGCTAATATTGGACGAAGATCAAACAGATGCGGTGCAGAATGCTGAACGCCAGATCGACCGTGCGCTCAAAAACCTAAATCAGGAAAAATTGATCCACCAAACTAATTTTGAAAAGTTGTCTCCCAAAGGCAGTGTGACCCCAAGAATGTATGTTCTTCCTAAAACGCACAAAACTGGAGTACCTGAACTGTCGCAATACATCGGCTGAACCTCACTTTATGCGCCAGAAACAGTTGGTGATTAGTCTTTCACTATCTCGGTAAGAATTCAACTGGTACTCTTTGTCTTCATTCTACTTTCGTATTTCTTCCAAACCCGAATTTTTTGGACCCATGTATGCCTTTATACAATTTTAAGACTGCTGGACCATCCCTATCCTTTCTCAATCCATATTGCGTTTTCTTTTCAATCAGTGTAAATCGATGTACATTATTTTGGCTCTTGTTTGTTTTCTATAGATTTTCTAGCCACAGCTGACCTTTTCTATTCAATATGTATGAATGTTTCAGCCATCTCTTTCTTTTCAGAATTCTAGCCACCTCTTGACCGATAACAATTCTGTTGTATTGCGTCAAATCCACGTTTCTTATTATTCAGTACGCCTCAGTTGCATCTTGCTGCTCCCGCTTTGGTCACCTGACTGACTGCTTCAGGCATGACTAGATTGATTTCCCCTAGCTGCTTGCTCCTCCACTGTATAAAGTGTATGTTAATTTCGCAAAATTAACCGATGAGATGCGAACGAAATGTCACTGCGCAAGACATCTTACATGCTACTATTGGCTTTTTTCAAGTTTATTAGTGGTAACCAATATTTCAATCTTTCAAACAGTTAATTCTAAACTCATTCTCTTAATTGCGAACCTGTGACCTCCTAAATCTCCTTCCTGATGCATCACACGCAAACATGCTGGGTGTTTTGTGTCCGTGTGGCAGGTAATTTTGCACACCTCGATAAGGTCTCCTCTTACCCCCAGGCGTTCGAGCGAGAATAAGTTCAACAAACTTAGTCAGTCTTGGTAGCTTATACCCTTCATACTCCATACTATACGTGTGGCTAACTTCCGTACGTTTTTTAAAGGACGGTCAAGTCTTTTTTGAGATATGGCAACCAAGCATGGGCAAACTATTCCAAGTGGGGACAAGCTATCGCCCAGCACAGTGGAAGGAACATTGCTAGATATGGGTTAGTAACTGCGAAGTTTAGTTAATATAACGCCCGCCGTGCTTTTGTCGCGGCTGCGGTGCACTGCGCAGACAGAGTGATTACGATAGTAACTTGGATACCCAAGCCCCTCGTTTGTTGTTTGGTTGCTAGTCCGACTGTCTGTCCATATGCATCGCTTAGATGCCTGGGGGTCAACTGAAGGGCATTAGCGAGGATATGACTTTTGAGAACAATCAGCGGTAACCCCCACCGTGATGTCCTTTCGCAGATCTTCAGAATGTTTTCCTGGAGAGCGTCCGAGTCCAACACACTTCCGATAAGCTTTATATCATTTAAACAGAGGCAACACAATCTGATCAGGCTGTTACCTAGAATCTCTAGGTGGATTCGGACTGGTATAGCCGGTAGGTCGTGTAGGGTGAGTATAAAAGAAGTATTTTTGGACGAAAGTTCTCCCTCAAGTGGAGTACCTAGTCGACTATGTTATCGGTCAAGTCATTTATGTATACCATGAAGATTAGAGAATCAAGGATTGAACCTTAAGGCATTCCATTTGAGGAAGAAGCTTCGTCCGAAAATACTTCTTGTATACTCACCCTATACGACCTTCCAGCTAGAAAAATCTGAATCCACCTAGAAGTTCCAGGATATTCCGGCTCCTCGTGGCTTCCAACCCAACAGCATGTGGTTAACAGAATCAAAAGCTCTCTGCAAATCTAGATAGAACACCCCGACCACTCCTATTTTAACCGGCCTCTCTGTGACAGTGCCTGAAAACGTTAGTAGATTCGGAAGACAGGGTCGACCCTGTCAATTTCCGGAGATCCTCAACACGGCTCTCCAGATCTAGAGAGCCGTGTTGAGGATCTCCGGAAATTGTCTGACAGCAAAACTTGCAGGTACCATCTCGTAATATGCGTCTAAAAACTTTGCTGAGGACAACAGTCAGGTTTACTAGTCGGTAATTTCCCATAACTGAACGATTACCATATGGGATCTTTGAAGATGGGAATTACGGTGGATTTTTTCGATGTGAATTATTCGCATACGTTGAGCAACTTTCCGTAAGCCGTCCAGTGAGAATACGCAGGGAAGCCAGTCAACGAAATCACTCGAACCACGAAACACTATTTACACCAACGTCCAAAATCGGAATCGAGGAGAGACTGTGACCTAGACAAGTGACAAGTTCAGCTCAGTTCAAGAAATTAGCTCACATAAACACGTTTGGCCTGCTCATTTTGATTCACTTCACGGTTTGACAGTGCATGACGAAACTTTCCAACGTGATATGGTTGGGATATCGACAGTGGTGGATGCGGACGTCTCCGAATGAGTTGGCCAAATCTGTCCGAATATCCTTTTACATTGTCTAAAGTACATAGCTATATTTTGCAACTCACTCTTGTATATTTTTCTGCATAAAGTTCGGTTAACTTTCCCTATACACCTGTTCAAAAACATCACCGTCATTTTCAGAATTTGATTGCTATCAAGAATAAACGGGAGTTACCGCCCAACTTCTCCGACATTTTCAGTCGCTTTGATGTTTTGGTTGAAGTTATCGCGCAGTGAAAGTTTTCGGCTCCGCGTATCTGTTGATCTATAGGCGTCGAACGCTCATTCTACGTTGCGTGTGAAAATATCCATCGGTTATCATCCGAACCAACCATCTGGCGCTGTCCTTCTCTTGGGTGGTTGCCTATCCACCTCAACGGATTTTGACTTATCAGTGATCCATTCCATCTTTTTATGTCTTTATTTTATTTGTACGCACAGCTTTTGTACACATTCTGTACCGTTGAAGCTTCTCCTGGTGTTGCCATATGTCGAGCATTTTCATCATGACTGATTAGATCACCACACACTCTCCAAGGACGTTGCAAAACTCGTACTCGCTAGCAATTCGGACCTCAAGATGGTTACTTGCTTTTTGATAGCCTTATCCGCGGTGCTCAGCTTCAAAAACGGAAGCCCTGATGTCCGACATAGCCAACCCAAATGGCGTGTCTTTCGGCCGCTGTCAACAATGGAGGCTGTAGCGACCTTATTTGTTTATAGTTAATTTTATTGGAGCCACGATTGCCATTTTTGCTTTTCTTGTTTCCATTTTCTGTGTGCTACTAAATGTTTTTTGGACGGATATGTGTACCAGCAAGTGCCCCGCGCACTCTAACCTACGGCTTCGCTGCGTCCTGGCTTGCCGTTCCTCTGTATTAACGTTCCGCCTTGTTGTTGGCTCGCTTTTCACGTCGAATGCGATTGTCGGCAATTCACTCCTCGTTTACTCGCTTTATTATCCGTAACCGGCCGATCTTGGACCGCTTGACCCCACAACCTAGTGGATCCGTTCAAGCTATATATCACAGCGTACATCTGAGTTCAGTCTTCCCGCCCTCATCACCTTTCGAGTGTGCATGGTGCATATATACATATGAATTTCTACATCCATTTCATTCACTCAATCGCAATGGACACTAGGGTGGTTATGTCTGAAGTTCCGTCTCCCGTATCATTGATCACGTTAGCTATTCCCTCTTCACTTATCTAGATTCAGAGCTGTGGACCACCGTGTTGGAAATAGAGCTTGACAACCAGCGTAAAACAAGTGATTCGGACAAGTCCTCGCAGCCTATGCCGCGCTTTCCCAGAGATTTGCTGAACCTGGTTAGTAGTATTGTGGTTGACAGGTGCGTATGCGCTCGACTTCCGTCCACTAACATCGAACTAAAAGAACGCGTCAGGGTTTGAAAACAAACCGTATATTTCCAGCAATGTTAGGAAATATGATAAGCAGCTAGTTTTATCCCAATCTGCGACCGATGGCAGCAACTAAGAGAAGAAAGAAGAGAAGCGCGAAGTGGGCCACAACCCACTCCGTGACACCCGAAAGCGCGCCGAGAGAGAATTGCGTAGAAACTTGGAGTGTGTTGAACAAAGCTCGGAAAGGTCTAGGTCAAACGACCTTGAATAACGAAGAAATAGATGAGTAGTTAGAAGAGCAAACATTCGCTGCGTGCAATTAGTTACACGGCTGAAGAAAGTGGCACTGAGTTCATATCAGGCCTTCTATAGCAGACGTACACAGAATCATGCGTACAGAACAGACAAGGATTAAAACATGGTTGCAGCCGGGATCCTCAGAGAAGCCACATTATCACTGGTCATTACAATATATTACTAGATTCAACAACCAATCGGTATCACTTGGTTAAACAAACGATATAATGCATCTGGAACAATTGTTTCAACGGTCACATTTAGGGGACAGGAGGCCATCGACTGTTCTTCGAGGAACGTGCCACGCGGCAGGTAAATCACACTTGGCAGAGTCTCTTTTTCAAGAGTTGTGGACTCAACGGCTGCCTGAGTATACACAAGGGTTACTATCCGTTTCACTCTCATGTCTGTCAAGTGACCTGGCAGTTTCGGTCGACGCCATACAGGGATGTTTCCGAGGCGCGGCGCAGTCGGCATTAGTTACGCAGATAGTGACCTCCAACGGTCCCGCGGTCAATCTGTTAGCCACAAACGACGCCCACATCGCAAACCTGCGCAAAGCACTGGAATGTCGTGGACAATGCTCTTTAGAACCGAACGCCAAGATAGCTCAATTGCGACGCGAACTTGCGGATCTTTGCACCAGCACTCGGTGTACTGGATCATCATCAAGAATCCTTCCAACGTGTGCTCGGTCACCGCCCGGACTAAAAACCAGCAGTTTGTTGATACCATGAGACGTCCGGTGAAAATTCTGGACGATTCCGAGCAACATGTAGTCGTCGTGGTGAAAAAACGTTCAAACTGACAGGCCGGCGTGTTTTAGCGACGGCAGCCACAGACAAACCAAATAACAGTCGCCTTTTCTTTCTGAAGAATTTGGCCTCTATAATGCATTTCTTAATCGACACAGGAGTGGAGGTTATTGTCATCCCACATTTGGTAGCGAACGTGCGATTAGAATCTGGCACTACACTCCGGGCTACAAACGGCACGCTCATTAGGACCTTTAGTGGTCGGTTGTTGAGTTTAAACTTATGTCCTCGACGCGATTTTCGCTTTTTTTGCACCGATACACCTCTCCTCATCGTTTGCATCCATTTCCACCGGCATCCCGATCTACTGGCAGTGATCAATCCGATGCTCGCCAGTCCTGTAATTTGTGAGCCTTACCGGAAATTCTTATCCGAATTCCCTCAGCTGGTCCCCCCCTCGTCAACGAACTACCGGCCGAGACAACCAACGTCGCATATCACGTTGTCACACGAGACCGCCAGTTCGAAGTCGTTCGCACAGCTTAGCTCTTGATAGGCTCCAAATTGCTTGAGCTCAACTTTAGCATATGCCCCAGCTCTGTTTTATCCGTCTGTCGTGAATACATCAAACTCCTACTGTATCGAATTTTTGAACTACAACCATGTGAAAATCCGACCCAACCCAATTTCCCTAAACATTCATCCCTCTGCATTCAACCTCCCCCGTTTCTGAACGTTAATTGGACCTTGACCTAGACGATTTTGTTTTGTCACGTCAATTCGATGGTTGTGCGAATAGCCCATTGTCGGTCATTTTACTTTATTTGAGTGGTGCGTTCACCCCTTTTTTGGAGCACGGCTCATCGCCATTGCTTTGAGCCTGTTAACTGCTCGGAAGTGCTCTTTTGGGTATGAATTCCTCATTGTGTGATTATGGTTCATATTTAGCTCGTTCAGCAGCAAATTATAACCCAATCCCCTGAAAACGATCTGTCGATCGAAACTGTTGAGGTTGTCTGAATATTCACTTTGATAATTTGTTCAATAGTATCGTGGCATTGCGATCTAATCTTGTTTTGAATATTTGGGATCATCGGTTTATTGCTACGCGTTGCCCAACGTCTTCGTGGAAGATCGTACACCTACAGCAAAAGGTCTTTCCCAGAACCCGCGAGAACGAAAACTTCTTATCTAACCATATGCTACAGATAAGAGAGAGCAAACCTTCAGCTCTTCACTTGCAATTGCCCGGCGGGAAGACTTCTTCTGGCTCCCCAGTTGTGGCTAAGCAATTCAACAGTACGGTTCGACAGTCGACACTGTCGCACTGCTGAACTTGCATCCCATCCTACTGCCACAGAACCCTCGGCAGCTACTCGTTACCGGTGGGTCTTCTGTGCTAGGCACCGGAGACCTATTAATCAAGGTTAATCCGCATAGTGCAATGTGTCCTGGCAACATCTATCCCAGAATTCTCAAAGAAGCAACTGCTGGTCTGTCAGAGCCCCTTTATGAGCTGTTTAAAAAGACACTTCGAACAAGCATTCTCCCTAGTACACTGGACAAGGCGACAGCCACACACATTTTCAAGATGGGCGACCAGTATTCTACTGCCAGCCATCGGCCAATCAGCCTTATTATCATTCCGTGCCCTTAAAGTCTGCCATCCTCAACCACCTCTTCTACTGAGGATTGCTCTGTTTCTAACCGGTCATGCATAAAATGCATACTGATATTCATAGATAGTCTGATGGAAGCCAATGACAGTGGCCTTTTCTCAGACGCTATTTTCATTCATTCTGCCAAGGCTTTTGACAGCGTTTCACAAAGCCCCTCAAACACAAACTGGAAGCCCATGGTATTCAAAGGGAGATTCCTCTTTTATTGATAATAGAAAGTTTAGGGTTAACACCGGAACAGACCATTCGCCCCACTTCCCGATTCCTGCAGATGTTCCCTCATGACCAACGCTAGGTCTTCTTTTGTCTCTTATTTATGTCAGTTACCCTCAGGACAATATTTCCGGCAGCGCCTTTCTATACGTCGATGGTTTAAAAATACGGGGCACCTTTGATCCCCGTGTACTACAGGTGGATGTTGGTGAGATTAGGCGTTGATCGAACGCTGAGTCTCCTACCAAGTGACAGTAAATTCGCTCACTCAGTAAAGGCTCTGGCAATACCTTCGTGATTCGTAGTGTTCAGCAAGTAGATATCATGGAAATCGGTCCAAAGTTAGGTCTCGGTAGCTGGTTATCATCTAACCTATTACTTACGTAGCACGAGAAGATGGCTGAAAAAAATGCATTTACTAATGTTAGTATGATCAGGTGCACTTTTCCTGGTATACACATGAAAGCGTTTCAAACAAGTAACAAGATTATGAGACCGCTCTTAGAGTATGCTAATCGGTTCTTGTATGCCGGCCTGGAAGAGATATACTGGCTCTTGAGTATGTCCAGAGCTTTTCTACGTAAACAGCCACGGTGATAAGAAATGTTGCGTACGAGTCTCGGTTTGGGATTTTTCATTTGTATTACTTGAACTTCGATGACTCCATGGTGATTGAATTCTCGCATGCTTTTCACAATAGGTCTCTTTGAACAGTTCTTCAACGTAGCGTATGATGACGTCTAGCTGAGACATAACAGAAGACTTTTTGGGCTTCATCCCTGGACCGTCCTCAGGTAGCGGATCTTCTCTAATGGAACTATTAATCACCTCAACGGCCGTTTTAATGAGGTGATGAGCAGCGCTCCTAGAGATTGCTTTACAGCATTGTTTGTTTCTCACTGGCTCGAAGTATAACCTTGCGAATCACCTTAGTTTGCTCCTGATATTTACCGTAATCCCCAAGTGAGTTGCAAAATCAAGTTTCCAATTATTGCTCTCCAGATCATTAGACGCCCGTTGGACATCGAACGTGAAAAGCCGACAGGGTCCAGGTAACTTGGGTCTCTGCTTCGGACCAATGTATCATCCACTGAAACGCCGAATCGCTGAATTTGGTGCTGATTCCTCAGTGCCAGACTTATAACATTAATAAACCTCTGATATACCTCTGAGATGCGTAGCTTCTAGATGGGTTAGAAGGGGTCGCGAAGTTCGGGGCGAGGTCGAGTTCCAGATGAGTCGTCCCCAAATCACGCTTTGCTTCAGCCGACTATACGCAATTGCCTAAGCAAACATTAAGCACTTTAGGGTGAAATAAAGTGGGGAGATTTTGAGTGCGCAGGTTTGACGAGTGATCAGGACGTGCGTAGCGACTGCGGTTACTAGGATTTTGCGTGGTCTTCGGCAATATAATCCTCTGTACTCATTTGGCTAAGTGTTCTTTCACCCCGGAGATTGGACAGTTCTCGGTCCTGCCTAACTAACTTTCTTCGCAGCCACTGATCATTCCACAGGAACTGTTGACAGAACATCCCCGGAGCTTTTGTCTCAGGGAAATCAGAATGGTTGTTGATCAGCGTGCACTTTCACGGTGTGGGAAGTTTTCAATTGCCATAATAGTCCTGGGCGGCACTCCGCTTCAATAAAAAGCACTTGACACAGCTGAACTTCTATTGTTAGCTCTGGCCCAATTGACTTGTTTCATTGTGTATTTGGCGGTGACCAGCTGGTACCAAATGTTTTTATCTAGCACCCTGCATAACCAAGCTGTTTTGTTTAAACTTCTGAAAAGTGTTCCATTTTCGGCATACCCGGCTAGCCGGACTTCTTGTTTCAACAGTTTGAGAACTGCAGGTCAGAAAGTTAACAAGAAACTCTTGGCAACCGTAATTATGTAGCACTGACTTTGTGCCATTGTTACCTTCACTCATTGTATCGCGAACCTTCGCGCGCTTGTGGAAACTTGCTTGAATGTGTAACTAATAAGTGCCTGGCGCACACAAGCACGCATTTCACGCCGCGCGCTCATCGTTTCTTGTCTTCGCCTCCCTTCTTCCCGTCGATCGATCTCCTCGCCACAATCAACAACTTATTGGTTGCAATCGCAAGCCTTCCTTGTAAAGACTGACTTGATCATTCGAATTGTGCAAGTAGTGAACCGTTCTCGGTATATTGATAAGGCCCAATAACGTTCACCAGCCGTAGCTTATTCTCGTATATCTGAAAAGGACCTAATAACATCCGGGTGAAGAACTTGCGTGCCACGTGATATTACACCACGTACCGTTTGAATTGACGCTAGCTATAATTTCACCGTTAGATGCGCTGGCCTACATTTTGGAATCTGTTAATGGTTCCAGCAGAATATTCCTTATATATAGTTGTTCATTACTTGCACGTGTATATGAGAACTTGGTCATATAAACGTACACACGGATTGACAGCCAGGCGTGTGTGGGTGTTGAGCACTGCTAAAGCGGCACACGCAAAAACTGTCGGGAAAAACGAAGAACAGAATAAAAGCGCCTAACCTGCATGCCTCGCGTGTTTGCGCAAAAATCTTGCGTTGCCATTTGAGTAATTTCTCCCTCCTTAGACCCCGCTAGTAAGACGCCCAAAATTTTTTGCATTGTTAGACATTAATATGAACCCATATGCTGGCATTCTAGGGCAGATGGATACCAAAATTCGGTAACCATGCGCTTGACAAAGTTGTTAAGCGAGCACTCTGACGCCACATGTTAGCGACCGCTTGCTTCTTTTTTATTTCAACGAACGCAAGATTATCGATTTCGCATGAGAGTTTCGCCAAAAAGTAACATTCCATTACTCGTCACAGTCCAAATGGGCCTTCTACATTCTCCTACTTATCACACCATTTTTCGCTTCTTTCTTGATTCTAGAAACGTTTAACGAAAAAGGCATTCCACAACGTCCAAATAGTGGAAATTTTGTACTTCCTGGACGATTCGCGAGATTAACAACGTTTGGTCGTTTTTGAACAGTTCACAAAGTCCTCTTCACAAGCTTGTTCATTATTCCGTTAAAACTATGGGATTTTCTCTCCTCCTCATTCTACATATTTCCCAACTCTATTTGGAGGAAATAACGGCGAAATTCTTCGACTAGCATTTTTGCCATTCTCGGGTCATCCTTCTCTGGTGTGCCCCTGACCAGTACGTCAGATATCATTTAGAAAGTTGAAAATTGGTGCAACCAGGCCTCTTTTCAAAATCGGATTACGGGAAACATGCGAACTCCCTTTTCAGAACCCTGCGTGCCAATGTTTCTCATAAACTGGAATTTCTTCCTCATTGTTCCTCCCCTGCCAGAATGTTCACATGACTGGCCTACTACTACTATTTCTGATGGCGCATTGCGTGTATCTGTTGTGCGTACTGCCTGAAGTTATATGCACTTTTCGCGTTCACGTCAGTATGTTTCCCACAGACGTTCTGAGAGATGTACCATTACTACTACTATAACAAGCATTGCCTCTGCATGACTGTATTTGCCGGGCTCTATTTTTTACCCAGAGGTATACCCGTACATGTAGAGTCATAACAGCAGTTACCTATTTGAGGCCTACGTCAATTAAGTACTTTTGCCAGTTCCATAAACTGATGTGTTATTATTGCCGTTTTATTCGTACTGTTACTTCTTCAATATAGCTGTTAAGCGACCAGCTCACGGGCAGGGCACGATCGATTTTGTTTGAGGCAGTCACACAATATGCCTTTGAGTTAAAATCGGCTATTGGGATAAGACATCCTTTTCACCCGTCGCTCATCCACCTTATCGCCTTACTAATAGCAAATGAATTCAGCTGAACTCAAGCTGAGAATGGCCCTTGCGAGGCCCGAATTTACTTGCTACCGCAGCGTTAACCGTGTATGCACCGCACATGTCAGTGCACTTGTCGCTACGGTAGCAATTCGTTGAGGATTTTTGTCCACTCGCCCTTTCGTACAGGTCTACACAACCAAACATCTTGCGATATAGTACAGCAAACAAGAAACAAAAGAAAACTCGGCTGGGTACTTGCTTTTCCACGCAGGTTCTACTGAGCAGAAGCTTTGTTGTCTTAAGAGATCACTACCACATACAATGTCTTACATTGGTCGTTCGGGAGATACCTTCGGACAAACGTGACATCAACGCTGTATTTTCTACTTGACCGTCGATATAAGTAACACTTTTGGTTCTTGTTCGGAGTCACCTATGTAATCACAACCGCCAGTACCACGACAACAACGTCAAATGCTTTAGACCACCACACGCCATTCACGACCGCGCGATCCATTAGCAAACCTATAATGCATCTTCGCCGGACATCAACTAGCGAACTAGAACAAGTCTCAATGCGTCTACCACAAGGGGTGGTTATTGATGACACTGCAGCGACTGCTGACATCGTTATACTGTAAGGTTTGCTTGAGTAAGTTATCGAAGCGTTACACAGGTCTCGGAAAGATATCAACTTGTTCAACCTAGCTAGCGAAATGTTGTTTGACACAATGTCACTCGCAGCATCCACACCCAAAAGAGAGCATGTTGGCACTCCCAACAGAAAAACATTTGGCGCCACAGAGAGATGACGAAATTTTTGGCCAAACGCATGGTTAATTGTTTGCATTATCGCCACTATTAAATAAGTATACGTGCACTCGGACATGTGCCTATCAGTTTAGACGTTGACCGAAAATAGCACCAATTCAAAACCGGTTGTTAGAAGTCGCCGTACGAGCACCCTCAGAAAGCTACGCTACCAAGTTTGGTTGTCTTCTTGAGGTAACCCCTAACTGTGGGTAGCACTTGTAATTGGCCTCCGCGTTACTTCTCAGCGAACTAAGATTTAGTCCACTTTGCCCCTCAGTTTACCGCCCATTAAACAATGAAAAACTGGATGTCTTTATCTACTTCTCGAAGATCTAACCGTTTACACTAACCAGGGCTTTCTACGTCCGTCCGGGTGCTTATTCAAGATGGATCGAAAAGCAGTCCACCCAGTTAGCCCATGGTTGCGGTTTACATCTAAGGAAGGGATGGCGGCTCCGCCAGCAATCAGCACCAGCAACTTCGTCAAGTTCGGCGAGCGTTCAGCACAGCCGGTAAAACGCCTACTACCGACGCCGCAGAAACATCGGACTGTACCAACGTGATTTCGGACTAGTCTGTCAACTCATCCTCAAGCTTTATCTCGCTGTCTCTCAGTGGCTATTACAGCCGATAAATACAGATATGTTCGGGATATAAAAAAATAATCAGAAAGCTCTGTTTTTTGGTCGAACCGATAAACATCAGGTGTGTACACCGACAAATTGAGGTAAACATTTATCGTCGGACGCCACACGCTGAATTTGAAGTAAGATTTAAAAACGGCTCGAACCTCACCAGTTACTACGTTACCCCAACACTGATTTCAGGGCTGAAAAAACAATACTAGAGAGGACACTATAGTCACAGAAGAGGCGCCAGACTTCTCTCCAAACCATCACAGTTCGCATACCACGTTGATAACTACTGTTAATAATGTCCATCTCTTGAACGTTGTCTGATTTGTTCCACCTGACGTATATCCCGTGACCAACAACAGCGTGATGGATGCAGGGAACATCGTTTCCATTTCGTTTTCCGCAAACACCCGGTTAGCATTTTTCCTCAGCAAACGCCGCCTGCTATTGGCACTGCTACCGGACAAGCTATTTTATACGTGCGGGGTAAACTGAACAGTTAGATTGCGCAAAACTTATGGAAGGTGAAAACTTAACGAGAGATGTAGACGCTGTCTACCCACGAACTACTCAGTTCGCCTTGACCTATTCTTTCCCCCAGCTTTCCTCGGGTAATACAAGGGCTACACACTAGGAGTTAGCCGAACCAATCGTACGCTTGTAAACAGTACAGACTTATCGGGGAACTATCGCGAAACCTGAGACGCACCTGGAAAACGCGCGCGGATAACTCGAAATTTGGTTTAAATTTCCGCTCTGTCATTGTCCAATCATATTTTTGCTATCTTGGTGATGCTCTTAGGAGGGAGAGAGTTGTTTTATTGGGCCGCTTCCCTAAAACCTTATCTCCAACTGGGCTAGCTAAAACAGTCCTAGGGAGTTCCTTCTCCAAGGATACCACAAACCCGCTGCCTGCGAGTAGGCTGCGGGTCAAGACAACCAAAAATTCGCTTAGCCTTTTGGTAACGTTGCCAGCCATGCTCAGCCCCGAGGAAGTGGTGGGAAAAACAGACTTTGAAGTCTGCCAACGCCCATCTGAAAGGCGTATCGTTCGACCGCTCCGAGCAAGAGAGAGCGACACGCGAACAACGGACTAAGACTAAGTCACAAATCATGACAGACCAGAAGCTACAACTGGAGACTAAAGTTAAAGCTTCTGCTCTCGAAGTATCCCCTCAGACCCCTGTGCCTGTTGTGGAAAGCGGAGGCACCGTCTGCATGATCGTTCCAACGACCGACGCCCTAGGCACAGGCACGAGAATTGAGGGTACCGACACCACGCAAAAACCGTCTTTAGAGTTACCCACCCCGAAACTTACCAAACTGCCCAGCACAAAAATCCTCCTCTCAAGAATTCGGAACGGGAGCAGCCTGCTAGTGCTCAAAAAGCACCAATTTAGCCCAACCCTGTAAATATTTCTCTAAATAGGCCCATAAAACAGCGCCGTCTTCCAAACCCCGCAACCAGCAGAGGTCGCAAGTGGCGGCGCCAAGAATGCTGATCAAACGCCCGGTGGGGTCGCTAAACTACGCACAGGCGGTGATTTTGCGCTCACAGCCTCGAATGAGGGCCGTCAGAACAACTCGGAAGAACGGACGGAGTCCAGCCTCACCACCCTCTTTAATTCTAAGTCCTTTTCCTAGGTTATTCCTCACGCCATCCTTTCTATTTCCTCACGAAATCCAGCGAGGAAGTAGCTTTCAGATGCATGTATACGAACTGTCTGAGTCTGTTCAATAAATTACCGGAACTCAATCAGTTATCTCACGACACCCAACCCCACATATTCGCCCTCACGGAGACCTGGCCTACAAGTGATATCAGTGAGAGTAAACTGAGTGTCCCGGGGTATTCAGTTTGCCGTGCTGACTCTGTCCGAGGGAGAATGGGGGGTTCTGCGATTTTTCTTCAGCAGTGCTCCCCGACACCAACGTTTATTGGTGGCTTTCAGTCCTCTGATAAATGTGACGCTCTGTGGCTTTGACTGCCACTGCCTGGCCAAGACTCACTCTCAGTGGGCGTTATTTATCGTTCTTCATCATCAGACGTCCCCGATGGCGACACTCTACTGGTAAGCCTGGAAAACTTCCCAGGCCTACAACGCTTTACTCATTCTCGACTTCCTTGTGGACGATGATACGTCGGAATGCGTGGTCACAGCACGTCACCGCCCCGACGCGGCATCGTCATGGTCAGGTTCCCTCTCTGCTATACTTAGTTATCACCAATGAGAGACACCTGGTAGACAGGATGGCCATCAAGCCGCCATTTGGACACAGTGGCCACTCTGTTAGCCTTTGATCTTATATGTTACTGGTTACAACAACCAACAAAAAGGTCCACAGTTTGAAACTTTAATCAGGAAGACTTTGACGGTCTGAGAACCTACCTAGGTTCACTTCTTCTTGAATTGGACAACGTGGACCAGAACTACCACACGTTTCAAAGCGCAATTCAGAAAGCAGACGACTTATTTATACCGCGCCACCCTTCCAAGCAGGATACGTCGTCTTTTCGACAACCGTTCCCAGTTATTCGCGAGGCATAAGCTTACAGGAAACTCAGGGGACCTAAGCGCGTTCCACATTGTCCGAAAGAGGTGTAGGCGGGAAATCCGCGTACACACCAAACTAATACGAGAATATCCTTCTCAGAGCCCGCAAGAATAAAAACTCATTTAAGCATATGCGACGACCAAGAAAGAAAAAACCTTCAGCTATTTCTTCACGACTGCCCAGCGGGGAGACTTCGTTTGACTCCCTAGTTGTGGCCGAGTTATTCGGGAAGTACTACTC
>QNGE01008671.1:0-15739 GCA_008508345.1 Paragonimus westermani | reverse complement strand
AGCAGAATAAGCGAGCATTCCCACCCGACCTTTACTATTACCTCTTCTCCGGTGGATGCCGTATTTCACGAAAAGTCGCCTACGACTACCTAAAGAATCTATACGATACATGTGAAAGTCTGCTGCATGGAAGCCCATATATCGACGCTTAAGTAGCCTCACAGTTACCCTGAGTAATCTCGATAGTTCGGATTTCCGTTCTGGCGTCTTTTTATATCCATCTGTCAAGTACAAAATTTAAAGAGTCTCACACTGTGCATCCAATCTCTCTGTGGCCCCTTTCGCCCTTTGAAATAACACTCCACTGATCACTATACACCCAGGGCACAGTAACGGAGTAACTTTCTGTCTAAATCGATTTTGCGACTGGCTCTCAATTACCAGTTGTTCCGGGACGTTCCGTCGACAGTTACCAAGTCTGTGAACCCACGCACCCTGTCAGTATTCCTTATTCTGTCCGTCTATCTAGTCAGAAAGCCACCGCGTGCTCCAACAAAACTTTTTTACTGCTTTCGTTGTGTGCGTGATTATTCTCGGTTGGTTTGTAAACTAAGCTTCCTAAATTTACGGTTGTTTCCACGGCACGAGAGGCACCCAGCATCCAGCCTCTTACCTTCGGAACACTGCGATGGCTGTCACAATGACTTGAAAGACCGCTTCAAAATGTGTAGGGCAATGGTAAGTTGAAAATACTACACCTTGTACGCAAAAAGTCACCAGTGGATACGGCTGCTGCATGTAAGACCCTCATTCAACATCTTGCAGACGGTCTTCCATGCACCTGCGTGAACTTCAGGCGCGGCTGTTCTGTCTTTTTAGCCAGCCCACACGAGAAGAAGCCGCTTGGCTTGTCAGGCATATATAGCAAGCTACCAGTAACCAAACATTATCTGCCCTTACCCACCGTGCTTTGTTAATTATCTCACGGCTATCCGCCGACAGCTTCAATGACGTCTGTCTTCGAGACTACAAAAGCAACCTCCCAACCCATTGTACTCTGGCAACCCAATGTGAATTCTATCAGACTCCGCCCTCAAAGTCGTGAATCAGTGATAGTGGCTAAGGGAGTTAAAAACACCCAGACGCCGCCACCATCATTCGCACTCTCTTGATAACCCCCCCCCACAACTCAGGCGCAATTTTTTCGGTTTACCGAAACGAGTAGCCACCGGTCTTACCGCACGATACGACCACGACCGCAAGCAATGGAACGACCTCAACACCTCACTGGACTCATTAATGCTGAACAACATAAACCACAAAGGTTATCGCGCTGGTGCGGCGCCCGATTCGCGAAGCATCCGCGACTCACCACCGTCACACTGGATTCCACTACAAGTGTGAAGCGCGCTGTATTATCCGTCTTCGACGCATCGGAGAGACCTATGGACGACATTCCCGTCAGGGCTGACATAACGAGGTCGGAAATTCGTCAGCGTAGAAGAGGCAGCTTCACTGGAAATTACTAAGTCCCTGACAGGAATCGCAGTATTATTCCAAATGATATTCTAAAGTCGGAGAACCCAGTTAACGCGAATGGCTTTATATTTCAGCAGACCTTCATCCTAGACGATCACGCCCCGGTTGCGACTACGACGGCTGACTCCGAGCTACCCGTGTTCATTTACTCGTGAATGTCCACCACTCCTGGATTGTTGAAAACGACCCAGGTTTAGGAAATGGTGGTCTTAGAAACACTAGAGGCATGAAATTTCCCTTCCGGAGACTACCTATCGGATATCCGAATCCGTGCCGATCGTCCACGTGCACTCAGAAAGCAGCAAGAGCACTAACTCCACTGATGACAGTCGAGCGAAATGTGATTGTATCTCTCAGTTTGTTGTGTAAGCCCTGTGCAACCCTGGCGGAAGTCGTTCCGTTACCGGTACCACAAATGCCAGCATGCCGTTTAACAAGTCGTTAACTTCTTCCGTGGCCTCAAGCATGGTCTTGTGAATTGATCTCCGGATGGTCCCATTTACACCAGAGTGCGATACGTTGGAATATGCCTTCTTCGTGATGTGTTCTGCCGTGGAAGACTGATAACTGGCTGTGATTAAACGTATTAACAACGGCTGAAACCAGTGGTGAAAGAGTATTTTACGCACGTCCTCATCCGGTTGGTGGTTCTGACTGCACTATCCGACAGTAGTTTTCCTATAACACGGATTTATTCAACCGTCGATGTACCACCAACGCTGGCGAGAAATGTTACCTAGGTATCGCAGAGTGGAGTAAAGGAAAGTGCCACCTGTTAGTATATTTCCACATCTTCCAATCTCATAATCAGTGACTGCATGCCCTCGATCGTTTGGATGACGAACCGCACCAGATACACCGGAGACTTTGACGGATCAGCATTTGTCTACTGGAATCGCAACGCGTTCACTCCAACGTTAGCGCATGTCATTTTTCACGCATGCTAATATTTCGCAGGACAAACTTTTCATGACATAATGAAGAGGGTTAATACTTGTGTATTATCTCGCTTTTTAATTCTCTGAGATTGCCGGTAGTCTCAACAACACTGACTAACGTATTACACGAAAAGAACAAGTACTTTTCAGTTGGTATTGATCGTATGTTTGCTAATCGCTTTAGGACAATAACGGACTTAGAAACTGAGATGGCGAAAGTACGAAGTAATTGCGGAGAGCTTGCAGAAGTGTTGCACCAATTGGCTCCAGCGTTTAGCATGTTAAACGCTCGCCTATCACACATCATGAGGTTGCCCTTTGATATAATGATCTCCCAGCAGCTGTGACGTTAACTGAAGGAACAGCTACGGAACGTCACAAGCGGTTACATGGTGTGAGCAGCGTAGTAGTGCTTAATATACCAGGTGGATCGCCTTTATTTTCTGTGAAAGAAAATTTACTCAGAACTGATGGCGCGGAAGAACAACAGTGCCATTTCCTAGCAGTGCGAGAAAGTTTAGCAAAAATGCTGCCTATTGTTTTTGCAGTTCACAATTGAACCCTTGGCGAACAAATGTGCGAAATGACAAGAGCAAATTAGGCGTCGCACAAGATCTGAATCCCCAAAAGCGCTTTCTGAAGTGGCCTCACTTCAAAGAACAGTATGATTCACTATTATTTGCAAGATAAAAAATAACTCGCGCAACATGCTGTAAAGCAAACCACGTTGAGTTCTGTTGACACCATGTGTTCAAGCTTTCCCAGTGAAACCCACAGTTAAGGCTGAAGTAGCTCCCTTGGTTATCGACCACTCTGTCCGTCAGCCAAAGTTTGGGCCAGAAAATTCTTGTGCCTAGAGCATCGAAAGCCCCTCGAATTTCTGGAGGTAGTAGCCTAAATTGTCCCGGTAGTGACGAGTCTGGACATGCAAACCCGTCCTCTTTCAACCGTAGGCATTCCCCTTACTATCTGGGGTGACTGTAATCATCAACCATGGAACTGAAACTGCTGGAGAGAGCCCTAGTTCAATAACAAGACCTTTGCAGTGTTTGTTGTAGAATAGTGAACTAGACCGGTGATAAAAGGTAAGGCGACAGCATTTCCTTAGCGCTACAAATCTAGTTCTAAGAGTCAGAACTTAGAAACAAACACTTCGCAGGTGAAAATGTGCCATTTTCATATTGTTGACTTCAAACCAACCTACAACGGCTTTGAAGCGTAACTCAGTTGTTCTGTGGTAACCCATGTCTTGATACAAAACATAAACGCTAACAGAACCCAAGTTCCTAATATGGATATCCCGACAACAACGTCAGCCCCTGAATAGGACTAACACTAACGTCCCTTAATCCTCCCATTACTGTCGTCACCGAGATATGGCGTCCCCCAGATTCTCTAGACGAGCAGGTAAGCGGCGTAGGCCGTCATATGTTTCACAGGGGTCGTCTCACAGGGCGAGAGAGAAAATGCATTATCTACCCAAAAGGGCAAGTCGCCGCAGTTAAACTTCACCATTCTCGTCATGTTCTCTACTGGCTGTTGTGTGCTACTGATGGGGCGTTTTTATTGACCGCCTAATGCCACTGGCAATGATTTGGCCGACATCTTAGAAGCAATAAATTACTTGTGGAGCATGCTATGCGACACAAACTAACAGCTGGTGACTTAAACACGCCTACCACCTTTTGTACTTCATCCTCAGTTCCTGCAAAGCAAGATGAATTTCTTCTATTCATTCAACTAGATAAATAAAACGAACTTGCCGTAGTATCCGCCAGATAAAAGCGCACTTTGGATCACATATTTGTGAGGGGATTGGACTGGACGAACGCATCGATACGAAATCAATTAGTGATTCGCAAAAGGCTACAACCAATCATTTTCGACAACGCGAACAGACTGGCATGTAAGCGTGGATACTGGTGAGGATGGCACGCTGTTGCATCTGATGAGTTTTTTATATCCTACACGGGAGTATGATAATTCGTTTAATTGCTTTAAGCTTTAAAGCGTAGAAGCTATACGCGGAGTCGAGCCGACCAATAGGAAAGCTAAAGCGTCAGCACCAGTTTTAGTTCATCGTTTTACTGGTGCGTTCTTTCTCTAAATTAACCAGCAGAAACTCACTATACTGATATTCCTTTGTGCAACGATGGCTGAATTTTACTTTCGTTGAGGAAGGTAGCGACTTTCAACATGTTATCAGAAGTGGGAGGTGCAACTTTCAACATTATTCCTCGAGGGTATCTTGTCTTCTGGAATGTTCGTTGTAAACAATTTCCCAGAGTTGACTAATATGTAACCAACCACTTGTTTAATTTTAATGCAGTATCTGATCCACTGGTCGGTTACAATCATTAACTAGAATATTTCTTGTCCGTTATAGTCCTTAATTTAAAACACGTTCCTTCTCACATTAGACTGAGACGTGCAAACCGGAGAACTTACCAAACTCTCCATGTCTTATATCAAAATCTTGACCCCCACAAAATCGAAACTCCCCAGTTCGTGTATACAAGAAAGAATCCCTATTCGAAAAGAGGATGAGAGACTTGAATGCCTCAAGTCGTGACACGAAAAACACCATTACTTCCTGCTGATGAAAGTGAGCAGCATGTTTGGAATCGCACTGCACGGGGCACCAATGCGCCGTATAATTGTAGAAAAGCGTGCTCGGTGGCGAGCAGGAGGTATGAAACTGATGCAACTGGTAAGGCCCGAGAATTTCAGTAAAGATTTTTGTGTGAAGATTATCCTGCACAAATAATAGGCGGTTGTTGATGACCTCGTGGAAATGTAAGAGGACTCCAACTCAGATTCTCTTGCTTCCTTCAGCGTGGATGAAGTCGTGTTACTTGAAACTACTCCACCAAAAACAAGCAAAGTCTTCAGCAATACCCTGCTTGATGTTATACCTATCTGCTTGGGGCTAGCTGCCACTGAATCCAAAATTTATCCTGGAACCGATGGTATCCCACCAGTGGCTAACAAGCGATTGGATGGGGATACACCCATCTTAGGACTACCTTGTCCAAGCTATCACTTTTGCATAGTACTCGCCTTTCTCCACAGGAAACTTCATTCATCATGTCTAGCCAAATAAGTGGCCAAAGGCAAGGCGCTAGTAGATATCACGTGCCAGATATCACGTGCCAGTTTGCTCAAGTACGTTTGAGGAGATAATAGACGTACACACCACTGAGTTCCCATTACCGAATAACAAGCTTTTCACCTCAATAATAATAATGGTATATTTCTCAACCCATTTGTGAAAATCACGCTCAGATAAGCGTGATCAGTACACCCATTTTAACGTGAACTACCTACCGTACACATAATTGCTAATTGTACAAGACACCAATTATGGAAATAGAGTAATAAAACGGACAAAATAATAAAGGAAAACTCTAGTTATTCCGAGGCACATGGTTCACTTGCTTCTGAAACAATATATCTCAAGATTAACAATATTCGATAAAAAAATATTAAGTTGTTACATCAATTGCTGCTTCACAAGGCTAACGCTGGCCTTATGTTCAAGGTCATGCCAGAAAAAGATTTTTCAGGATGGAGAAAATGAATAGTCGAAGAATTTCACCATCAGTTGATGTGAATTGCCTCGGAAAAATATATAGACACTTTTGGGAAGATGAAGGCAGATAGGTGGGTACCCATTTTTCTGGGGCAATGGACGATCTTCTCGACTGAACCGCGTTATTTCCTCAGATCGACGGAATTCCACGAATTGCCCAACCAGTACAGGATTTTGATTTTCCGGACGTCGTGAAATGTTGCCTCGTGTTAGAATTCATCGTAGAATCAAGAATGGAAGGCAGAATTACGTGATAAGCAGAAAAACGTAAAATGGTCATGTGTAGTATGACGAATGATGGAGTATATTTTCTGGCTAAATCTTCTGTGCTAGATAATAACATATATATCTCTAACAAATAATTGTTGTCGTATAATGCGAAAGATGATCGATTCACAGATTATCCTAGTATATGACTACAGCCGAATTCCGATGTCGATTTAGTATGTACGGCCGTTGTGTAGATTGGAAAGATGTTTAGCAACACGGAAAGATTATCAGGTGGTCTGTGAGAATAGGAGGAGACACGTGTTTACATGTAATCATATGAGGCGAACAGGTTAAGCTATATATATTCTCTAAACTGTTTTAACTTGCACAGCTATTGCGTAGGGGTTAATAGCTATACAGAGCTGATAATCGTTGAGTATGGAGTAAGAGTACCGGGATGGTTTGGTAACTACTAACGGGGATGTTTAAGATGTCATATGTTGGCTGTAGTTTTGTTATGCAGCTTCAATTTTTTCGACGGAGCTGTGTACAAGATCTATCCTGCTGGAGAAATAATAAGTTTCGAAATGAGGAATTTCTCAATTGGCTAAATTGATAGGTTTGATCAGTTCGAAGTGTGTGGCGTTACATCCTGTGGTATGGATTCACCCTCCGTTATTATTAGATTAGATCAGATGGTTAGATGTTATTAGGTCCGTTTTGAAAGATATCGTCTTCAAGCAGGCAGAGTTTGAAAATCAAACTGACGTTCTTTAATGTCAGGAAACTTCGTAAGCTTCGTTTGAATTGATGTATATTCTTACTGGTTATAATTGCATGTGGGAGTTTGTTCCAAATGTAGGTATATTTCATCAGGAAGAATTTTGAACGAAGTTTTTATCGGGATTTAAGAATTGTCAAAGTGAACTCTTTCTTCCTGATGTTGTATTTTGAACTAAGTTGAAGGCGAATCGCGAGATAGACAGTAAATTTATTGCTGTAAACTAGATTATACATGAGCGCAAAGTCTAGCTTGAAACGCCGTAGCCAGAGAGAATCCAGTTTAAGCGTCTGGCAGCGTTCTCTGTAGTGCAACGATGACGGACAACCCACTAAACCTTTCGTAAATGCACGTTGGAGACTTTCCAGAGCTAGCCTATCAGACTTGCGCAAGTGACTGTATATAAACGTGCAGTACTCAAGTTGGGGCCGTACGCACAGCTTAAAAAAGTGCAGTCGGGCTGCAGGAAAGAAAAATGAGTGCATAATTTATCCAATCGTCCGTCTAGTTTCAGCTGCTAGGAAAGATATATGTTCAGCAAAACTGAATCAGTTTGAGTTACGTATACCTAGGTCGCGGACTGAATTGGCAGTTGGAATGGCATGACCATCCAGCTTTATAAAGTCTTCTGGTATATGACAACCGTGTGCGACAATGGTGGATTTATTGGCTGAAAATTTCATCGGCCAGGATTAACACCAAGACTCTAATGACATGAGGTCCTCCCGTATATTTCCTAAAGAAAAATTGAGATCGCCAGTTGGAAAAGTATAGAAAAGTTCGATGTCATCAGCGAATTGGAATAGTTTGCCATGTTTGATAACTTTACATATATCATCTATATATATAAGAAAGAGCAACGGTCGCAGGACGCTTCAGTGAATCACTCCGCTGGTGACTGGTATGGGCGTTGAGCTGTTATCTCCTAATTTCACTGTTTGTGTGCGGTCTACAATGTATGAAGCAAACCAGCTGAGTAATGGGTCACGTATACCAAAAGATACCATTTTGATCAGAAGGCGCTTATGAGGCGCACGATCAAAAGCTTTTTGCATATTCAGGAGTATAATAACAACTGCATTCCCTGAATCAGCAGATATTGTAACATGATCGAAGAATTCCAGCTGACACGTCATGCACGAACGTTTGCTGAGGAACTCATGCTGGGATAGGTTTATAAGATTTTGTGACAAGAAAACTTCAACCATGCGACATTTTATTACCCTTTCCATCACTCTAGAACAAATTGTAATATGGTTAGTGGACAATAATGGTTGATGTTTTGTCGCGAACCACCTTTGCAGCGGGGCTGAATTATAGAATTTTTCCATTGAAGAGGAAAGAAACATAACGATAGAGTGAATGTATAAATATTAGGCAAAAGGATAGAGATGTCATCCACTCCGTGTTTGAGGGCAACGAGGTGTATACCCTCTGGACCAGGAAGATAAGAGGGTTTGACAGTAACTAACTGAGAGCGTATTGTAACGTGGCTTATGAACGTGTTTGTTTTTACAGGGAGAGGTGGAGGCAATACATTTTCTTCAATGTTGAAGGAAGCAGCAAAATAAGAATTGAAGGCCTCGCAGATTGTTACGGGATCATCTACGGTAGTTTTGTTCCGTAATGTAACTACTGAGATAATGGGGTCTCTTGCACAGTTTCTGCGTTTAAGCAAATGCATCAACTCGAAGCTCTTCTCTTTGCTGTTCACTGTAGCCTGAAGAAAGACATATTGCCTGTTGAGAGTGACTAGCGTGCGGCTACTAAACTAGTCACAACCCTATGAAATGTCGCGCATGGTTCTAACTGGGAGTTCTCGCAGTGTATTCACTTGAATTTCGACGACTCTGTTGCAATTTAATTCTGACACACTTCTTTAGAGTAGGCCTCGAAGAACAGTTCTTTGCTGTGGCGAATGACAGATCTTTACTTATAAGGTTGGTTACCTTTGGAACAGCATCCCTTCTGAGGTCGTTAGCAGCGTTTCTAAGGACCGCTTTGAAGAACTGCTTGACACTGAGTTACCCAAAAATTCATTATGGGGTAAACTTACTCTCACCATGGTAATTGCTGTAAACCTCAAGAGCGGCGCTACACGCCGTTTTCAATGATTGCGCTTCAAATCAACAAACGTCCACTTGAAACTGAACAAGAAAAGCCGAATGCATCAGGGAATCTTGAGCCTCTGCCACGAACTAGCGTATCAGTCACAACTGTTTGATACATCAGTTATAAAATGAAGATCTCATTCAATCGAAGTTGGACCGAGATGAAAGATATTACATATTTCATCATGTTAAATCTACCTACCGTTTTGTGTTTTGATGAATCAACACCCATAAGAAATTGCCAACACTTTTATAAACACCCAAGATCGTGCAGTTCGGTCGGAGTTTAGCTAGCAGCATTTTCCATGAAGTGTCCTTTTTACTCCTGGCAATATTGGGAGTGTACTTGGCAGATTATTCTGAATTGAAAAACATGGTTTCCCTTAATGTTAATTCTTTCATCGGCTCCGTTTCATTGGGACGTTGGCTAATGTTGAGTGTAACCTACAGCAACATGGTTTCTTGCCCATACCGCGGGTGCCCCCCTTCATGTGACATGTCTTTCTCTCGACCCCGTCTCGTTAACCCTGTGTATTCTGTGAGCCAATCAGGTGTCTCCCCGATTTGCTGGTCTTCATTGGTTTACGCCTGCTATAAGTGTTTAGTAAACGTCAGAAAAACGCCTTCTCCCGAACTGAAAGCACGAGCAAAATTGTTGTTGATTTATCAGTTCTATTCCAGGAACATTTTGGAAATGTTTTTACACAGCAGTTCCAAAATTTGGACGCAGTTGGTACGGCGTTTCTACGTTTCGAAGTTCGATGGGGGTCTTGGTATCGCATACGATCTACCGAATCCGCTTTCGGTGATCATAAAGGACGTGTGTACGTATACGTGCGTAAGGCAAACGTATTGCGCTCATCCGCCGGTGTTCGGGAGAGGGCCATCGCTCAAACTTGATGCTCGGCCTATTCCAACCTGAACAGGAACATGGACGGCGAATTTCGGGTAACGAAATTCGTGATGTTGCACATTCGTCCGTACGACGTGGTTGCATCGAAATACGAGGCTTCAAGTCGTCTCCCCACCGAGGAAGAAATAATAGGAATTCGGCCGTGGCTGCTCAGCGGCATCGTGTCCTTCAACATCACGCAGTATATCCGGGAGCACTTCGGCAAGAACACAACGTCGAAAGGTGTATGCAGCTTGCGAGCACGTTCGTTCGCGAAGAGAAACACCGTTGGCTGCCTAGGTCGCTTGCACGTCCAACTGAACACAACTGGTAAGTTTTACTATAAAATAGATAATGATGACCGCTTGACACATTTAATGTTCGAGTAAGGAACAGAGAGAATTTTGTCGGCACCGTCCCGAGGTCATCGGTATAGACGCCACTCACAAGAGTTGCAAGCAGAGACATAATTTGTTTCTTTTAGTTGTTGTAGATGCAAGCGGTGGAGGCTTACCGGTGTGTTATGGCTGGCTTGCAAATGAAACTACGGTAGACATCGCCATGTTTCTCCGTCAACTCCTCCTCTCCGTGGGACGGGTGAAGACAAAGACGATGATCATGGACGACAGCGAGGCCATTCAAGGTGCAATTACGCAGGAAATGCCGCACGTCCATCAACTACTGTGCCGAGTGCACATTTCACGGAACATGCGTTGCGAAACTTCCAACGGAAATGTGAAGAAGTGGTTCCTGAATGCAATGCTGACGGGTAACCACTGGAAATATGCTGCAGCATTATCTATTATAAGAGCCACTGACCCATCCTTCTACAATGAGTACCTGATGATAGGCTCATCGGAAGATCTGGAAAATGGACCGACAGCCGCAGACCCCAAATCCATACATCCGGCCGACGAGACAACAAATTCATAGAAGCCACGCATCATTCTATCAAACTGCACAGCTTGAACGTCCAGATACGAATCTGGAATACCATCGGGCGCACCACAGCCATTTTTGACCAGATAATCAACGACCGCCAGGCGCAGCTCGTGTCTGTCTGCCGCTCATACCCGCACATCAATAATCGTGCAGATTACATGGGGTTGAGTTGTCGTTTGGTTCCGAAGACGGTGCAGCTGATATCCGAAAAGTTATCCGACGAAAGACACTTGAAGTTCAGCGCCTCTCAGCGGAATTTGCGTGATGGACGGCAACCGGATGTACAACGTCAGCCCTACGAAGTGAGCCTGTGACTGCCCTTCATCGATAGAGTGCATTCTATCAAGCAGACACTACCTGATTGTGTACCAGATATTCAGCAGGAATCTGAAAGAATTTCTTGTCTTTCCACGATGGACCAGAAGGTTGAATGAAATTCTAGACATCACTGCTACCAACTACTCGGCTAACATACTAGTTTGTTTGCGTTGTCGAAAATGATTGGTTGTAGCCTTTTGCGAATCACTAATTGATTTCGTATCGATGCGTTCGTCCAGTCCAATCCCCTCACAAATATGTGATCCAAAGTGCGCTTTTATCTGGCGGATACTACGGCAAGTTCGTTTTATTTATCTAGTTGAATGAATAGAAGAAATTCATCTTGCTTTGCAGGAACTGAGGATGAAGTACAAAAGGTGGTAGGCGTGTTTAAGTCACCAGCTGTTAGTTTGTGTCGCATAGCATGCTCCACAAGTAATTTATTGCTTCTAAGATGTCGGCCAAATCATTGCCAGTGGCATTAGGCGGTCAATAAAAACGCCCCATCAGTAGCACACAACAGCCAGTAGAGAACATGACGAGAATGGTGAAGTTTAACTGCGGCGACTTGCCCTTTTGGGTAGATAATGCATTTTCTCTCTCGCCCTGTGAGACGACCCCTGTGAAACATATGACGGCCTACGCCGCTTACCTGCTCGTCTAGAGAATCTGGGGGACGCCATATCTCGGTGACGACAGTAATGGGAGGATTAAGGGACGTTAGTGTTAGTCCTATTCAGGGGCTGACGTTGTTGTCGGGATATCCATATTAGGAACTTGGGTTCTGTTAGCGTTTATGTTTTGTATCAAGACATGGGTTACCACAGAACAACTGAGTTACGCTTCAAAGCCGTTGTAGGTTGGTTTGAAGTCAACAATATGAAAATGGCACATTTTCACCTGCGAAGTGTTTGTTTCTAAGTTCTGACTCTTAGAACTAGATTTGTAGCGCTAAGGAAATGCTGTCGCCTTACCTTTTATCACCGGTCTAGTTCACTATTCTACAACAAACACTGCAAAGGTCTTGTTATTGAACTAGGGCTCTCTCCAGCAGTTTCAGTTCCATGGTTGATGATTACAGTCACCCCAGATAGTAAGGGGAATGCCTACGGTTGAAAGAGGACGGGTTTGCATGTCCAGACTCGTCACTACCGGGACAATTTAGGCTACTACCTCCAGAAATTCGAGGGGCTTTCGATGCTCTAGGCACAAGAATTTTCTGGCCAAAACTTTGGCTGACGGACAGAGTGGTCGATAACCAAGGGAGCTACTTCAGCCTTAACTGTGGGTTTCACTGGGAAAGCTTGAACACATGGTGTCAACAGAACTCAACGTGGTTTGCTTTACAGCATGTTGCGCGAGTTATTTTTTATCTTGCAAATAATAGTGAATCATACTGTTCTTTGAAGTGAGGCCACTTCAGAAAGCGCTTTTGGGGATTCAGATCTTGTGCGACGCCTAATTTGCTCTTGTCATTTCGCACATTTGTTCGCCAAGGGTTCAATTGTGAACTGCAAAAACAATAGGCAGCATTTTTGCTAAACTTTCTCGCACTGCTAGGAAATGGCACTGTTGTTCTTCCGCGCCATCAGTTCTGAGTAAATTTTCTTTCACAGAAAATAAAGGCGATCCACCTGGTATATTAAGCACTACTACGCTGCTCACACCATGTAACCGCTTGTGACGTTCCGTAGCTGTTCCTTCAGTTAACGTCACAGCTGCTGGGAGATCATTATATCAAAGGGCAACCTCATGATGTGTGATAGGCGAGCGTTTAACATGCTAAACGCTGGAGCCAATTGGTGCAACACTTCTGCAAGCTCTCCGCAATTACTTCGTACTTTCGCCATCTCAGTTTCTAAGTCCGTTATTGTCCTAAAGCGATTAGCAAACATACGATCAATACCAACTGAAAAGTACTTGTTCTTTTCGTGTAATACGTTAGTCAGTGTTGTTGAGACTACCGGCAATCTCAGAGAATTAAAAAGCGAGATAATACACAAGTATTAACCCTCTTCATTATGTCATGAAAAGTTTGTCCTGCGAAATATTAGCATGCGTGAAAAATGACATGCGCTAACGTTGGAGTGAACGCGTTGCGATTCCAGTAGACAAATGCTGATCCGTCAAAGTCTCCGGTGTATCTGGTGCGGTTCGTCATCCAAACGATCGAGGGCATGCAGTCACTGATTATGAGATTGGAAGATGTGGAAATATACTAACAGGTGGCACTTTCCTTTACTCCACTCTGCGATACCTAGGTAACATTTCTCGCCAGCGTTGGTGGTACATCGACGGTTGAATAAATCCGTGTTATAGGAAAACTACTGTCGGATAGTGCAGTCAGAACCACCAACCGGATGAGGACGTGCGTAAAATACTCTTTCACCACTGGTTTCAGCCGTTGTTAATACGTTTAATCACAGCCAGTTATCAGTCTTCCACGGCAGAACACATCACGAAGAAGGCATATTCCAACGTATCGCACTCTGGTGTAAATGGGACCATCCGGAGATCAATTCACAAGACCATGCTTGAGGCCACGGAAGAAGTTAACGACTTGTTAAACGGCATGCTGGCATTTGTGGTACCGGTAACGGAACGACTTCCGCCAGGGTTGCACAGGGCTTACACAACAAACTGAGAGATACAATCACATTTCGCTCGACTGTCATCAGTGGAGTTAGTGCTCTTGCTGCTTTCTGAGTGCACGTGGACGATCGGCACGGATTCGGATATCCGATAGGTAGTCTCCGGAAGGGAAATTTCATGCCTCTAGTGTTTCTAAGACCACCATTTCCTAAACCTGGGTCGTTTTCAACAATCCAGGAGTGGTGGACATTCACGAGTAAATGAACACGGGTAGCTCGGAGTCAGCCGTCGTAGTCGCAACCGGGGCGTGATCGTCTAGGATGAAGGTCTGCTGAAATATAAAGCCATTCGCGTTAACTGGGTTCTCCGACTTTAGAATATCATTTGGAATAATACTGCGATTCCTGTCAGGGACTTAGTAATTTCCAGTGAAGCTGCCTCTTCTACGCTGACGAATTTCCGACCTCGTTATGTCAGCCCTGACGGGAATGTCGTCCATAGGTCTCTCCGATGCGTCGAAGACGGATAATACAGCGCGCTTCACACTTGTAGTGGAATCCAGTGTGACGGTGGTGAGTCGCGGATGCTTCGCGAATCGGGCGCCGCACCAGCGCGATAACCTTTGTGGTTTATGTTGTTCAGCATTAATGAGTCCAGTGAGGTGTTGAGGTCGTTCCATTGCTTGCGGTCGTGGTCGTATCGTGCGGTAAGACCGGTGGCTACTCGTTTCGGTAAACCGAAAAAATTGCGCCTGAGTTGTGGGGGGGGGTTATCAAGAGAGTGCGAATGATGGTGGCGGCGTCTGGGTGTTTTTAACTCCCTTAGCCACTATCACTGATTCACGACTTTGAGGGCGGAGTCTGATAGAATTCACATTGGGTTGCCAGAGTACAATGGGTTGGGAGGTTGCTTTTGTAGTCTCGAAGACAGACGTCATTGAAGCTGTCGGCGGATAGCCGTGAGATAATTAACAAAGCACGGTGGGTAAGGGCAGATAATGTTTGGTTACTGGTAGCTTGCTATATATGCCTGACAAGCCAAGCGGCTTCTTCTCGTGTGGGCTGGCTAAAAAGACAGAACAGCCGCGCCTGAAGTTCACGCAGGTGCATGGAAGACCGTCTGCAAGATGTTGAATGAGGGTCTTACATGCAGCAGCCGTATCCACTGGTGACTTTTTGCGTACAAGGTGTAGTATTTTCAACTTACCATTGCCCTACACATTTTGAAGCGGTCTTTCAAGTCATTGTGACAGCCATCGCAGTGTTCCGAAGGTAAGAGGCTGGATGCTGGGTGCCTCTCGTGCCGTGGAAACAACCGTAAATTTAGGAAGCTTAGTTTACAAACCAACCGAGAATAATCACGCACACAACGAAAGCAGTAAAAAAGTTTTGTTGGAGCACGCGGTGGCTTTCTGACTAGATAGACGGACAGAATAAGGAATACTGACAGGGTGCGTGGGTTCACAGACTTGGTAACTGTCGACGGAACGTCCCGGAACAACTGGTAATTGAGAGCCAGTCGCAAAATCGATTTAGACAGAAAGTTACTCCGTTACTGTGCCCTGGGTGTATAGTGATCAGTGGAGTGTTATTTCAAAGGGCGAAAGGGGCCACAGAGAGATTGGATGCACAGTGTGAGACTCTTTAAATTTTGTACTTGACAGATGGATATAAAAAGACGCCAGAACGGAAATCCGAACTATCGAGATTACTCAGGGTAACTGTGAGGCTACTTAAGCGTCGATATATGGGCTTCCATGCAGCAGACTTTCACATGTATCGTATAGATTCTTTAGGTAGTCGTAGGCGACTTTTCGTGAAATACGGCATCCACCGGAGAAGAGGTAATAGTAAAGGTCGGGTGGGAATGCTCGCTTATTCTGCT
>QNGE01008670.1:4629-15749 GCA_008508345.1 Paragonimus westermani | reverse complement strand
AGGTCGAGAATAATGCTTCTTTTCAGAAGGGGTTTGCTGGAAAGTCTATGAGAGGGCGATATTTGCGATCAATCGTGAGTGATCTGCAATTTATATCAATCGAACCCCTTAATGCTTATCAGTAGTCAACTTTACGTACACATTTCTCCACTGGTCATAATCACTTCATGAACAACCTTTCAAGTAAGCTTTTTAGTCAAAACAAATGTGGTCGACAGATCATCCCATGCCGTTATCCCAATGTGGTTAAATTAGGCATCAACACAGATTATGTGATTCTAAATACTAAGCGATCCTGCGTTTGCTTAGTAGACGTCAGATCTAATGAGCCTGTCAATGAAAAGAGAATTCGTGTTCCAACGATTTTAGTGGGGATATCAACCATACGTGTATAAGGCGGAGCAGTACTGTGACCTGTGTACTAGACTCTTATCATTTAACCACCCTCAAAGGGGGCTACATAACTTGTGCAACGTACGTCCGTGTGTCAAAGAACTGTCAATGGTTGAAGAAAATCCATTCTGGAAGATAACTACCAGAAGAGCGGCTATGACCAGTAGAATTTTGGTAACGTTCGACCCAACATCTTGGTATTTTTTCACTCACTATCAATTTTTTGGCAATCCAATGTTTCCACACACTACACCTTCACACTAAGACTGCCTAGTATATCGGCTGCTCCTTCGAGTCCATCACTATCCACCTGTCGGGACGTATGCTTTGCCGAAAGTTCAATGTAGTTGAATGAACTTGTCACGATTTAATGTGATGTCTACTTTCGTCGCTAATGCACTCACTAAGCAAAACGAGAAGTAAAGAGAGGTGGAACCGTGAACAGAACGGAGTCGCGGATACAAACTAGGCTTGATTTTAGATGACACTAGTTGCAGGTATGCAAGAAGTTTGTTCCATGGCAGTTTTGTTACGTCTTTATATTTTAACCAGAAACCCTCCGAATGCACCGAAAAAATGCAGTAGACATTAATGAACACGGAAAACTTGTTTTTCAAGATGAGAAACTTGAGCACAGATATGTGTCTTCCAGCTATACTTCGATCGAAGAGCGATCTTTGGACCATGAATCAGTCGATCGCACGCATGCATGCACATTATATCCATGCATTTTAGGTCGCGGCGACACACGGACACTCAATAACCAGTTCAGAGCGTTCAACATCGATGATACGGATTTTTGTGTAGTTCTGCAAGGCCATTAGGCGAAATAAGCGCACATAAGCACACGAAGTTTACTCAACGGGATACGTAAAGTTCACATAACACGAAGTGACCCCAGGATTCCAGGTCTGTTCAGTCCAACTGCATCTAGGTTTTACAGCAATACACATACCATGACAAATGGTACGTCAGCATGCAAAGTGCACAACTCAAAAAACGCAGGGTATCGATCAAGTAGACGGGTATGTTCGAAACACACTGAAGAACGTATGCATCAGATATGATTAGCAACTCAAGAGCATACTGAGAGTTGGAGACAAGTGAAGGTCGAGAGTCCACGTGTGAGTTGTTTGTTAAAAGGGGCGGTTGTCAGCCCCTGAATTTGTAGCAGTTGAGCGGTGTATCGCTGATTCACCGTTTGATAATAGTGGTGTCCTGATCAGTACATAATCTGTTGCATACCACGGCCGGCGTGTTTTCAAGACGCGGCCTTCACTGAAACACCTGAGATTACCTTAATCGCTCAATCACACAACAAAGCCGTAAGTATTTGTAAAGTTGTTACTTTCGTCCTTTGGTAGAGAAGATATTTGTCTCAGGTGCATACGGAGAGCTTTTGGGCTGATTGTCAAAATATACACCACAAACACGCCAACCATCTGTCACTGTGTCATTACTGTGACAGCAACGCTGATACGCGATTCCAGAACAACTTTTGCTACATTTCGTTGCGGTAAGTAGGTCAGGGTCAAATGTGACTACTTTAAAATGTACAGAAACCGCATTCAGTTTCAGAACAGATCAACTAATATGTTCAACTTTTTCAAATTATAAATCACTGGCAGTCAATGATAAACAACTCAGAGGAGTGAACTTCTGAAAACCATTGAGAAAACGCCAAAATGCTTTTTTTGTGGACTGATGTGCCAGAAGGACTAAGCTAAAGGCTTCCGCAATGAGAAGAAAAAAAATGGCAGCAATCTTCTGGTGATCGGAATAAAAGGGAGACAAACATTTTTATATGGACAGGACGGACCAGATTTCGGATAAAAAAACATGCGCAATGGTCGTCCTGTAAAGTTTGAACATAACAGGCATCTCAAAGAAAGATCACCCACATGACCCAAAAAATGAGCACGGTAGTCTACAGCACTCATCCCACAAGGGTGACATACGTAACATATCTAGGACGTCGCGCTGGAAAGCATGCACGGAAACGTACATGCGCCGGCAATCCAACGGGAACTTAAAAATGCCCACCGCTACGAGTGGGAAACGGAAGATCCATGAGTGCACTGGGATGGCGACCCAAGCCACCGACTTGGTAACGGCTCGGCAGTGAGAAAATGGCGTCAATGACTAGTCCGTCTCCGGATAAAATTCAAACAGCACATGCGGACACCTCTATAACGCCACTGCGTTGAATAGACCGGCGAGATAAACAGATGTGCGGGGACAGGACGAGCGTGGACGTAGACCTGACAACAGAAAAATGAGCATCAGTTGGATGGTGTGTCCTGGATTTGTCGAGCGGCAAACACTACGTCGTATTATGTCTCACCCACAATCCACATCAAGGCCGTTGGTTCTATGGATCATGAGGCATTGCAGACCGTATTTGTTAGGTTTGGAGGTCTCGGGTAAATTCGTTGAGTTACAATGTTGCACGTAGGTATGAAGGCGAATGTGGAAACGTGTGAATCAACCTGACATGATTTTGACATTGTCAAGGATGTGAAGCAGGGTTGTGTCCTAACCACAACCCTATTCAGTTTACATGTGACCGCAACGCTAACAGCTGCTCTTCAACGCATGTAGGATGATGTTGAAGTTGAATGCTGCGCCGACGGCCGCCTGTTGAATATTCAACGTTTCGGCGCCCCCAGTCCTCTACACAGTTCGACGATGTGAATGCTTTCGTTTGCAGATGGTAGTGTGCTATTTGCACGTAATAAAGGTGAACTTAAGCCACTGCCCGCGGCACTGAACGTGGATTTGGATATCAACATGGGCAAGATAGTTCCCTTCTTCCATCCCCCTCCGGGCGGGCGTGATGAAAACATAAATTGCCGCACAGACTTCTGCACACATGGGTAGCAACTTGTCGATATATATCCCCGTGGACCGCGAACTGCGAGCCCCTATAACGAAGGCTTTCGCTGCATTCGAATATCTTGAAAGACATGCTTGAAATAATAGCAGCATGTAGATGGAAATGGAGCAGCCTGCTCACTCTTCAATGGCACTGTCTACATTGTTGTGTGACAGTGGATCATGAACACCATATCAACGGAATGCACGTTATCTGAGCCGCACTCAGCTGTAATGACCAAGACACATCTTAAGTATTCGATGATCGAATATGGTTTCGGACACTGAGGTACTTCCGCGAGCAGAAACGGAAGGAATCGAAACCACAGTGATGCTCAATCAACTTCGTTGTCTAGGATATATCCATCGGATAGGAGGCAGATTTATTTATTACACGGGTAAGTGTAGACAGGTAAGCAAAATTCTAGAGGTTAAAAACTCAGATACCAGGAGGTTATCCAGGTAAGTCTTTTGCGTTGTACTATTGATTTTAGATCTTCGGAGGTCTTAGCCTTGAACCAGACCACCGGAGGGAATACGATCCAGACTGATATCCGAAGGTTCAATGAGCAACACCTATGCGGTCGTGAACGGAAGCGCGCAATACGCAAACGATCCATTGATGCCACAGGCTGTGGTAACGACTATATGGTGCTGCGATGAATGCGGCCACAAATGCGCTGGCCACTAACGTTCTCAGTACACCGTCGGCAAACAATGACCAGTACGTTAGGCTCGGGTGAGTTATATCAAGTATCTGCATTTTTTGTTCGCATCGACCAACAAACAACGTCGTTTGGCAACTCATCCACTCCTCTTTTCAGAAATCTTGGTATCTGTGGCTTTCTACCTTTCTCTTTCTTCAGCTTTGTTGGTGTGCTGTATGATGAACATCTTGTCCGTTTACTTCCAGTTCAACCTTGAATTGTGATTTTGCTCTTATCCCTATTGTTTACTGAGCCACACTTTCAAAACTTTAATTCCCACTTTATACCTTTCCTTTGAGGTCTCTCTGGTTAGTCCCCGAGAGAAAGGGGTTTCAGTTTCGCGCTAACCTATCAATTGGTCAATCACCATTGACCAACAGGACATGAATATCTCAGCCACATACCTCCTGGTCTTACTCCCTCGGATTTACAATGGGCACGTGATGTGTGAATGGTACCACAAGTAGTGCAGTGGAGGCTACTTTTGGTGATGATGAGCCCAGGCGCCAGGCAAACAAAACACGGATACCACCGCCCGTGTGTGTTGAACGTTCAACGAACAAAAAAACGTTCTAGGTACAAACAGATTAGTCACGAATTAAAAGTGTTACCAACGTTTGGAGGATTGATGGAACGGTTTACCAGAGTTCCGTGAACGACTCGAAAAGAGCACGAAGACCAGGAATAACCACGAACGATGTCACAGCATTCGGTATTTGGGAAATTAAAATGCAGAGCCCAGGAAAGAGTGTTAGAATGTAGGTACTGTACTGTTGCATCCAAAAAACCTCAGTAAACAAAAATCCTAGAGAGATATGTTTCTAGAAAACCCAGAAAGCTATAACCTCGGCAGTTTGGTCACAAACAATCAAAACGCTGTTACCAAGGTCGCACTTGGAATCGCGATAGAATGATCGAGGCTTAATAGGGAAGTCATGTTTCGTTTTAACTGATCGTATAGAATCCACATTGTTAGACATTCCAGAATCTTAGCTGATTTCGTACCCGTCAACTTCAGTTTCGGTCCAAGGTAAAATTATTGGAGTGTGATGAAGAAAACTTAAACCGTGTCGAGCAGAGCTCAAGTGTTAATTTAATTAAGACAAGCAGTGATTGATTCTCGTAAAAATTCCCAGCGAAGTCATGAAAAAACAAAGTGTAGAGAACAAGCCCGTTTTCAGTGATTCATCACCAGACTAAATACATCACCTTTATGTCACACATTTCACAAGAGAAACGTTAGAGGAGTAAACGGGGGACTGTGTATAATGAGGTCAATCGGTTCACTATCACACCGCAATCAAGTACCCGCTTGAACAATGGGTCTTAACAGGCTAACCGGGTGGGGGTTTGGCCAAGGCAAATCCAGAGCCTGGATAAAACGTTTCTGGGCGCACAGTGGTGGGTTATACATTTGAATCCCAATAGCCTCAGCTGTAGACAGAATCCTACTCCTCACCGCTCTCGACTGGTTGGCCTTAACTCGGTAGATTGGACGAAATGCGTCCTTTACGTTGACAGTGTGATTTGAATCAACCAGGTGTGATGGTATGGCGCTACAGACAGACTTCGTTATACCACTGTTGAGCCAAGCTGGATGGTGTTCCCGGATCCGTTCCGATAAGCGTCTAGTCGTGCGGCCAACAAAACTGGTCCCACAGGAACAAGTAAATAAGTATACGCAAAACGGGGTTGCAGAAATAGGCACTTTATCTTTTAGGCGTGGGCACAAAACCAGATTGGACGTAAAGTGGACATGTAATTTAGCGGCGCAAAATGTGGTAAAAACTGTAGTTGTGAGCTCACATGTAGTGGTTTCGGCTTAAGTATCGCCCTTGAATGGTAATCCGATATGCACTGTTTTCTTTTCTACAAGGTACAGCTGGTCTCTTTCACTCCGCTGTTGCATGGCCCTATCTATGAACCTTTTCGGGTAGCCATTCTGTATGAATATTGTGCGTATGAATGCTGATTCTTGCGCAATTGTGTCCTTCGTGCAAATCCATAAGGCGCTTCACGTCAAACAGTTGATCAGATTTCTTTTTGAGGCAAGTGGTACAAAACTATTGAAATGAGTATACTGATCATCCCAAGTATCCTTTCTATGTATCGCCCGCTGAGTTGAGCCATCAGCACGGTGACGTAAACGTACATCCAAAAAGCCTAATTGGCTAATCATTTCGGTCTCCAACGAAAATTGTGAATTTTTGTGCGCGGAGTTGAATATTGCCAAGATGTCAGTTGGGTTTACGTTATTATCGTGTACGCAAAGTATGTCGTCAACATATCTCGTATAAAAATTGCATTGGTGAATTGTTGCACTCAACTGTTTTCCACGTGAAAATGTCCGCAAACAGTAGTCCTAGCGGCGATCCCATTGCGACACTATCCTTTGGTCGGTAGATTCCTTCATTGAACTGCACAGATGAAGTATGTGTTTGGGTTCGACCGACGGTATCTGAATATCTATGTCACCGTTCTCAATATAATCGCACAGGTAATCTATGGTTTACTTTAATGAGACATTGCTGAACAAGGATGTGACGTCGAGAGAAAACATTGATTGCCCATTTAGGTTGGCATCCTTTATCGCATTCACGAGATCATGAGTCGAGTAAGCTGTGTGTTGAAAGTTTTCGCCTGACGGGTTCTAATATTTGTGACAACCACATAGCTAGAGGGTGATATGGAGAGTTCCACATGTCCAAAATTGGTCTGAATGGTGTCTGAGTGTTGCGTGCGTACAAGATAGGGCTCCATGAATTGTTACGTTAAGGACAATGGAACGTCAAAAGCGCCCTGAACTATGAGGTGCTCACACCACAAAGAGGTTCTACTAACTTAATGCGGCTTGCAAACACTGGTGTGGANCATCTACACAGCCTCAATTGTGTGAACTAGTTGCAGAAGTCATCCTCAATAGTATTAGTTCTGTATTACAAGTTTGATCTCTTGATCGCTTTTAAGCGTTGACACTAATTAGTTCACTTAGTTCACCGTCGATGACCTTAAAGTTAAAACGTATTCGTGTTTATTCAACGTTCACTTGGAATTCCACAAGCTAATAATCTGACCGTGTCTAAATATCCACCGCCAACTGTGCGTACATCAACGAAGCCGTTCTTATTTGTGTACACACCAAACCGGCCAGATCAAAGCAACCGCATGACCGATAAGCCTACACACTCGTTGCCTGAGTTTGCGGTTAAGGCCGTGAAAACCAGTGATGATATCTTCTTAAGACAAGGCTGCTACCAAATCCCAGATGAATGTCACAGATGCACTAAGTACCTCACCATAAAGTGCTTTGCTCCCGCTCTCACAGTATAAGGGCGTGCATTGATAGCGTGACCATTCGTTCGGTGGTTGTTACTATGGCAGTCTCGGTATCCATAGTCCATACGGTCTTTGATGAACATAGAACATCCAGTTCACCCTGTGCCTCCCTACATGTTGACTGACAGGCTGGAAACTTCGTGATCAGTGTAGATTTCCCGAAAATAGGTAGTTACATTCCCCATAGTTTCTATCAATTGGTTCAATTCTGTTGCGCTGCGGCTTATCCCAATGATGTTGATAAGCTGTGCGACGTATTCATTCCATGAAGGTGATCCCAATGATGGTGGAACGGACCAAGTTCAGGTGATAGAACCGACCAAGGTAAACGATCGATACCAGAAGACGAGCTGAATAATCACATAGGGATGCCTAGTGGTTTACGACATTCGGACCTTGAAACACGTCATCGTCCGAGTAGATCAATGGGGGAAAATGTTTTCGTAATAGGGACATTTAGCTCTAACCATTCCACCGGTCCTAGACTGCAGCTTTTACCCACAGGTATGCAAATGCGATCGAATCAGTTTGAAGTGGGAGTGAAAACTTACCGCAAACCACCCGTTTCAGCGAGCTGTCGATAGCCAACAATATCCGTGAAGACAAGGTCGATCAAACTCCGTTCAAACTGACAAGAGGATTGTCCAAATTCGGACATTCCGAAGCGGCTGAAAAACACAGAGTAACCAATCATAATGCAGCATATAGATTGACCGTGACAAACTGTTGGGAGTGATATGGGGATGGAGACTGGTGGAGTGTACTAACCTTAAAGTGGACGACAACTCTTAGGAAATGGTCACATCATGACCAAGCATATACAGACCGGCAAGAAGGTCTGTCCATTGGACAAGTTCCCCCAGAGGACCATCTGAACAAATACAACAAAGAAACAGACGAGTGAGTTACAACAGAGAGCAAGGCTGAGAGAGAATAAAGCCTCACACACATACACACACTATTTTGCTGTCGTTAAAACTGGTTGGTCCACCCAGCTTTCCTTCTGTTAGTTTGCTTACATTATTCTGGTTGTTTTTTCGACCTATGTTCCATTCGAATAGCGTCGTGAGGACGAAAGACGACTAGTTTTGTGACACACACCACTGATAAACTCTATCAGAACCGAGGGTTATCTACTAGTGTGCGAGTCACAAGACAGACTGAATGTCAAAGTGAATCATAAGACAAACAGGCACTAAAAGGAATGAGTTTCTGTTGGATCAATCACAGCCAATTGAGTTAGTATAACAAAAGTTTGTCCTCTGTTTGCTTATGGGAGTCTGGGTGGGCTTTTAATTACACGATTCGGTTGGTGTCGTTGAGTAGCTATGGATAGGAATATCAATGAAGGTCCTAGATGGACCATGTCATGTGTACTAGTGACCGATAGACGAAAAAATAGCTCACCTCGTACGATGTGGATCTACTACGAGTTCGCATGGCCTGAAGCTCCGCTGACGCAAGTGACACACATATATGGAAAAGCTCACTATCACAAAGACCACTGTGTACTGATGACATCAGACTGTACGTGTAAACTACAGATTGCCATTAGTGGAACATTTTGGGCGCATAATAAACCGATACCCAACCAAGCATTTAGACTGGATAGTTGATTCACTCATAGAAACTGGATATCTCTAGTGGTAAAGCAAAGCAAACGCTATTTTCTTCGACTGTACTCACTGAGACAAAACCACCGCAATGACTGGATCATGCTCGTTTTTTCAAAAAGTTACTCAAATTTCATTCCAATGTCTGGCAATCGAAAAATGAGTGTTGATAAAACTATAACGAAACAGCCTGTCCACCGTTTACCACTTCGATTTATTCACTTCCCTCGTTTCTCCATTAACACTGTGAGGTCTTGTGATATTGATATGATAATTCCCACAACCATGAATATTTCGGAGAAGACAGAATTGTTGATTCAATGGAGGTATCTTTTCTTAGAGAGGAAGGTATTTTGGTCTAAACGAACTTGACCAATAATAATGTGACATAGTAAGACACCGGTATTTTGCAAGAAATATCACAAAGGACATCGGCTCAAGATTAAAATGTGGTTTTCATGAAGAATGTTGCTAGTATAGTAAAGTACTGCCGTTATGTAACCTTTACATGAAAACGAAGGAATAATGTATACGAGCTGTTCGTTAAGTCCACGTTGTATCATGCAGTATTTGTCAAGGTGCAGCAACGTGACCATATGTGGACTGTGATGCTGATGGGTTACTCAGGACCCGGTTAGAACCCAACCAAAATGAGATAAACTCAGTAGACACTGACTAGCGGAAAAAACGCTGTAACCACCACCCCCACCTGCGTTCATGAGCGTCGTTCAGTCGGTTAACTGCTTTGATGAGTATTAAAACTGACCAAGCCCAGTTTGCTTCTTCTCGTTTCTCAACCAAATAGCTCACTTTCTTCTGCGGAACTGTGATGCAGTCTAGTCGAGATAATTATGAACGCTACCGCCACAAGATGCTATTCACCAAGGGGTATCACTCATACGTTACAATTAATGAGCATCAATTTAGCAGTAAGCCTACCAATTCAGCCACCAGGCAAGCCCAAACCTATGGGGTCGCCCACTTAGTTCAGAAAACCAAAACATCTTGAAACTAAGATTCTTCATCGACGGTAAATCAGGTTTCACTTCACCACAGTGATGTGTGAGGAATCTTCACGGACAGTTTCATGTACTTTAGTGATTCGCCTTAGGTACGATATGTAAGCAATATGAGTTTGGCCCGATAAGATTGCCGACTGAGAGTTCTCAAAAGCTGCTTCATGTACGATTCAGGGAAAGAAACTAATTCAAAAGATATTAATGCAAGAAAGTCATACCCCTTCAAAAAATTTCTTCCTGAGAATTTGTACCTGGAAGGGAATGCTTTACTAAGAAGCAATTCATTCTTGACGTTCCTCAGGTCTATAATCTGATACTGATTAGGAACAACTCCAACTACTAAACCCAAGTGAAATAGTACCTTATCTTTAAGAATATCGAACAACAATAACTTTCTTAAAGGGGTCATAAATTCCTCTGTTTTCTTTCTGAGAAGAGTGTTAGTCAGAATCACTCGTCTATCAACCTTCAACCTTAAAGGGACTAGTGAATAGCATGAAGAGAAATATGGTGGCAATTATTTCAGCCGACAAAAACTAACAACCCGACATCAGACAGAGGAAGTTACGCCTTCTCGGGATTGCACATTATGATCGGTAGGCACTAGTCGTACTCAAAGGGAGAGGCTAGTTTGTCGAAACAGTAGGTAACTAACATGTGCGAGATTAGTTTCAAACGAATAGCCCAAAAGTAACAATGTGCATCTACCGAAACGTACAGTTTGAAGAAAAAACCTAAGGTAAGAACTAGTGAACTGTAAAACTGACTGGTAATCAGCGAGACTGGAATGAACCAAGCGGAACAAGTCAATTGCTCATCCCGTGTGGAAGTGGCAGTTCTTTTCTGTTTTCGCAACCAATAAATTCTCAACTTGATAATGACCATTTCATCATAGCCGGTTCGATATGTCTTTCGCGACACTGTGAGCGAAAGAATCGGATTACTAGTGAGGTATAACGTGCACCTTCGTTTGTAAAAAGTATAATACACACATCCGGAGACTAAGGAGTAGGTTTAAATGTCAGGAAAATGAAGGATCAGAAGCGACTATTAGAATCGTGTGCATGCGCCATGGGGGACGTGACATCGACATGAACGACAAGTCACTGTTGTCCATCATCATCATCATCATCATCATCATCATCATCATCATCATCATCATCATCATCATCATCATC
>QNGE01008669.1:0-15756 GCA_008508345.1 Paragonimus westermani | reverse complement strand
ACCTCGTTTGGGACTGAACAGAACTAGACCAACCGCAAAAGAAGCACCGAAAAGACAAGGTTGGTTGAACCTCATTAAAGTTAAGGATATCAAGGCAACAGACAGAAGGCTACATTACACACTCTCCCACTGTTGTACGTCAACCGCGCAGGTAGTACAAGAACTACTTATTTATCAGACCGCCAGATATGATATATGCTTAAACAACACAACGAATACAAACGAGTGTTTGTTCATAACGGCAACCCCGAGACGCCACAGTTGTCATCGGCGAACTATGTGTGGTAACACATTAGGACTACTCTCCAAGGTTACTTGTACATTCTCCCCGTCAACTGGATGTCTGTTGTGTCCGCGAAAGACGCTTGGCCTGCGAGTTCGTTTATTGCGCAAACTTCCGTACAGGTCATGTCAAAAACTAAACCACAAATACGTGCGCTCATTTGCACGGCAGACATGCACTCACATCGGGTAACAGTACGTTGCCATTCGGCTTGCTGAAAGTTCTCACATAGCACGTATACACTGGTCCAATAGTCCCTTGTCCGTCGCGTTCGCGGCTTGTCCTCTTGTTTCTGAATGTCGCCCGTGGGTAGTATACTACTTGCGAGTAGTATGCTATTCACAATGAAACTGCCTGTTATACAACAGTCTCATTACGCGCCTCCGTCTACCTACTCAGGAGAAGTATAGTGCGACCGTCTATCCCGAAAATACTTCCCTCTCCTAAAAAAACTGCAACTGCAGCAAAATTTGCTCACGCTACCTTCGTACTCCCAAGGACCTGCGTCTCTGTACTCAAATTACGGCGGTGTTGTCTCCATACTCTGTGCCTCGAAGTCGAGTTCCTGGGGGCACCACACACACACCATCACATCTTAGTCCTTTAGGACACACTCTAGAATCTCGTCTATTGCGAAGTTGAACAGAAAGCGGGAGACTGGACAATCTTGTCGCATCCTACTTGAGATGTTGAAGGTCGGCGATACGCTGCCATGAGCTTCAACCCTGCCCGAGGTCTGACAGTAAATTGCTTCCAGCATGGTTGCATACTTCTCAGGTACATCTTTTTTTGACAGGCAATCCCAGGGTGCAGCTCTATCAACCGAATCGAGGACCGAAGTTTAAGCATCCGGTGAAGATGTGGTCTGTGCAGCCACGGCTGGGACTAAACTCAGATTACTTCTCACGGATGCGTTCTTCGTGTGTCTCGCTTAGTCGGCGGAGTCCAGTGGCTGCGAGCAACTTTCACTCAATAGGAATGAGGTTAATCCCTCTACGATTTGCACACGAAGTGTGTGAGCCCTTTTTGAAAATGGGGACGATGTTAGCCAAACCCCAATCATTTGGAACACTTCCACTTATCCAGAGTTTCTGGAGCAGAGATGTCAGCTCTTTAACTAGGGCTAGATTTTCATCTATAGAAAGGGCAAGCGGATTTTGTCTGGGTCGGGTGTCTTGTGACGTATCAGGAACTTGATGTCCGATGAGACTTCCGTTTCCGATGACGGGGAAAAGTCAACAGACCAGTGGGTACAGAGAGAACCTGAGAGTGTAGTCAGTAGTGGGAGTCTCCCGTTAAACGGCTGTTGTATGTGCTCAGCCTAATGCTCTAAGTGTGGTTGCAGGTTATGAATAAGTTGACCACTGGCTTCGCAATTATCTCGCTCATACCTGGCTTCTTGCTATCAGCTGTTTTGATGAGATGGAAAGGCTTTCGAGAGTTTCCGGTGACAGCAGTCTGTTCCAACTCGAGAGCGCATTGTCCATCACGCTTTGCGATCCTCGTAGTTGCTTCCGGAGTTCCATGGAAGTAGCCTTGCGGGCCGAGTTGTACTGGCTGTTGGCCAGAGTATTCCGGTGAACGTCAAGTAGTTCCGATGATCGCATAGAGACCCAGTGTTTGACAATTGAACAAGTAGCAGTGCCACATAAGTCAGTATCGCATTTGCATATTGTATGCCGAATATGTGCCGAATGTGCTTAATTGTCATTTGGTTTGTGGGGAGCTAGACTGGAAGCAATAGCACACTGATAAACATAAGGCGCCTATGTCCCTGCTAGTTTAGACACGTCACTTTGTGTCTGACGGCGAACTTGAAACATAACAGTGCGCAAGCGGAATCCACGCAGGTGCTCCAAATTGAACTGCAATATTGGAAACGTCTACGGCACCAATAGCTGACGGTCATGTTGTCAATCTGCGTCCACGTTCGACTTGGCGATGGAGGTCGTCATATGATGCACTGACGCCTAGAATGTCGAAGATCAGTACTTTCTGGAAACAGGCCGTTATCAGCACGGGGTTGCAACAAACGTTCATCGCTGTCTGTTCGATGAGTCATGAGAACGACAGAGTATCGAACAAGACTTGTTTTCTGTGTTCGACCATTAGGCTAGTTACAACACAATAAATATGAAAACAGTGGCTGTGTCTGGATTACAGTATATGGGGCACCCGCCGCAATAGAAAACAGCATTTGTGATGTGGGTCTCTCGATGCTCTAATCGTACATTCGAATGTGACGGTACAGAGGCGGCTGTTAACGGATATCTAGTCAAGCAATTCCAACACCATTTTGGTTAGTTGCTGAAACCGCTGGATATTTTCAACGAATCTCTTGAAGAGTGTAGGCCACCTGGTGACTGGAAGTTGTCGGCGGTTGCTTCAGTTAAAACGTGGGTATAGAAAGAGGATAATTCGAAATACAGGCGAATCAACCCTACGCTTGTGGTTTCAAAAGTGCTTAGGTAATTCCTTATGCACAAGGCGGCATACCACGTCTCATCTCGCGGAATCCTAATAGCCCGGTAGCATGGGCTTGTGGGAAGGATGTCGTGCTTAACTAATCCTCTGCTTGTTGGATGAAGCCACTATACCTTTTGGCGAAGAAGGTTTGAGATGTTTTATCTGGACTTTGGAAGGGCTTTTGCTTCAACAAGTCACCGACGGTTGGTAAAGAAGCTAATGCGTTAATTTCTTTTCTAAACTGTCTTGCGTAGATCTAAGCCTTCTTGCTGGACGGAAGGTTCTATGTCCAGGTACAAGGCGCGCGACCATACTCAAGTCTAAGTAGAAAGGGGATTTCCCGAGGATCATTTATAGGTCTCGTGTTGTTCCTCACACTCACGAACGACTCAGCCAGGACGTTGAGATACCATAACGATGTGTTCGTGACTAATGTTACGCTACCATTGGAGAACAATATGCAAAGCGGCTCTGATAAAATCCACCACTGAACAATCAAGAGTGAACTCCCTGCGAATATAGGAAAATCTGGACAGCTACTTTCAGCTGGCATCCTAGCATCGTCGAGGGGGATGAGCGGAAGTGGAGCCTAAGAGGGATATAGAAGGGGTATTGGAAACAAGAGGTACGTGGGTTCAAATTATTGGGGTTCCACGGCTATCAGTTATGCTTAGTAGTAGTTCACAAGGCACATATCAAGTAAAAAGAACGTCTACATCCAAGAAGCCAGAGGTCCTTGTGTCACTCTACAATATGTTTGTACGGCGTTGCCTGGAATACCGCGTACAAGCATGTCCAGTACTTTAAAAGGTTATGGCGTCTCTTCACGAAATTTTTCTAGACTGTTGAGGACATAGGCTACAAAAACAGACGGAGAACTTTAAACGTCTGTGGAACGAAGATGGACGGACGACCTCACTAAAACATTTAAGTTTATCACGAGATTAACAAGTGCAAACAAACAGTCGTTCATCTATAGTGGAAATTTCGCGCCCTGTGGGCCCAATATGAAGTTTAAGATGTGCATAGGTACTAACCGCAGGACTCATTTGTTATCCAGTATAACATTCTGCCTACTAAGTTAGTCGAATTCATCACAGTCGATGAGTTCAGTTGTAGACTTTATAAATGCTGGGCTACTGTTTTCCCAGCAGTTTCTTAAGTGGACCAACCGGACAGTCTAAAATGATATGTGTCCTTACCTTTGTCAGCCCTCTTACACATTCCTTTACTCTTGTTCTTTCCTGTATATCAATCCTGTGGTTCCCTACTTCCGTGTGGGCTTTTACTCATAATCATTTTGTCTTCATTTTCAGGTTTCTAACCGTAGTAGTCGAGCGTCTTCGCGTGGCGGCTGAGACTGCGCCATCGGCAACGATCCTATGCACTAACTGAGATTGTTATGCTATGTAAAGCCTCTTTTTCAGAGCCCTTGTCAACTGGCTCCTTGATTTTCCACAATGTCGAATTGGGACACCGTCTTCATCTGTTGCAGGATGATGAGCTCTTGGAACCCACGAGTGTCAGAATCGACGCCTTTGACTTGGTCCACAGGTCCTGTGAACTAAACTGGAAGAGCATTACATGCTACCTTGTGCACCTAGCCTCTTTTTCTTACTCTACAGTATGACTTGATTTCATACTTCTGAAGATTCCACACAACCTTTCCAAGCTTCCGTTCACTTTCACGGATTATAGTCCACTTAAGTAACACCCTGCAAACTATGGCACTCTTGAGTTTATCCGTGTCTTCTCAGTACGTTTTTCTAGGCCTGGAAATCCCTATTTAAACATATCGTGAGTACTACCACAGAGACACCCTTTAAAGTTCTCTTGAATCGCTGCTTCACTTCCTACTTCATATCCTAGTGTTTTTAGTGCACATAGTCGTATGCGTTTTTTGTCTTGTAAACCATAATGGGGCCATCAGGTAAGTTCCCTCATACGCGCGTTTGCGTATAGCAGAGTTAGACAGGTAGTCGTTAGTGTAAACACTGTAACCATAAACCAACTCCTCACAGCGAACATCGCACTGTTAGAAACTTCGGATCCCTAATCCCTCGAAAGGTCGGAACTTTCGCAGCCGAAAGTGGGAAAGAGCAAAGAAATGAATTTGTTCGCTCCGTGCAAATTCACTGTACAATGTATGTGCTCCACATCTATTTCGCTGAGGAACGCGTTGTGGTTTGTATGTATGAGTGACTATATCCGTATCTACACAACACCAGCCTACCTACAGCTTGCCCCCAACTGCTCGTTTTACATTCTGCACTATCCATCAGTTGCCTATCATACCGCAACCTTGTACCAATTTCGAAGCAGACACCAACAGGTCCTGGTTTCATGTCTCTGCAAACCCATTGAATATCTATTGAACGGTGTCATGTTTATAGGCTGCTAATGAACTGGAGGAAGAAGTGGAGTTCAAACACGCTCTAGAAACGCCCCGAACATGCTTGGGAAGATCTAGGATGGGCTATCAAGTCCGGACGTTGAGGTTTCGAAGTTTTCCTAGGCTTACTAAGGAATTGAGGTTTATAGCGTGCCGTGGTATTGCATACGCTTCAAGAATATCTATTTAAGAAACTGGATTTGATGGGAAATACTCCCTCGTTTTGGTGCATTTTCGCACCTGCTCTTAAGGAACACCACACCATGTTCGCACGATTCTCTGTCCGATCCCCACGAATTGGAGCACGTTCATAGGACTACCCAGGGACACGTTACTAGGGCAATCTGACCGGCTAATTAACGTCCATTGTTGTACTTCTGAAGCGTTATATCCCGAATTTGACTTCAGATTTGAAATTTGCGGTTTGGATCTGTCCATCCTAACGCAGACATTTACTCTCCTTTACTTCAGCCCCTTGCGACGTGTACTTATCCGTACGTGCAAATAAGTGCACAACAACGGGGCTGCGTTTGAGTGGATCACACCTTGCTTTTTGATTAGTAAAACACGTGCATACTTACAAGCCGTCGTGAAATGATTAGACTTTACTCTCTACTCTGATGACCTACTGAACGAAATTGAACAGCATCTGAATAACGCAGAATTACTCATCCCAGATAGGCCATTGAGTGGAATTGTGACAATGTTGTGTTCCTCCAGATTATGTGTTGTGTTAGTCTAATTTATTCCGGTAAAATGGACTTTTATCCACTTCCGTTCTGCGTAACCGCTACCCCATGTCTTAGGTTATTGGTGTAGAGGCTCAGGTCAATTACCCTGCCCGCTCTGCTGATTAGAATTTCTTTTCCAAGGAACATCTCAAGGGCTGTTTTAGTCGGATATCCCCGTACCACATTACTGGTCGTACAGTGCAGACTCGCTTACTTTATGTGATGCGGAGAAGTGAAAATGAGTTACTGCCGGCCTTTACATTACTGTTCCCTCCAGTTCACTTGTTAGACTTTCCGCATCTCCAACTTTAATGATTACGTGTCTGTCACGTGGATGATACCTTGTTTCACTTAAAGCTCGTTTATTTGTTTGCGTGCAAGGTGTAGGATCATATTTAATTCCTATCGTAACCTCCCATATGTCGTATTTTTTAGGTGAAAATAAGAATAGCAACGAGCCGCTATTTTCTGTCATGTTAAAACTGAGCATGACTGCCGGATGTAGGTGTGTCTATTGTTCTGCACTCGGCTGTGCAAGACTTTCCTCACCCGTAACAGCATATCGACCAGCTGTGTGGATGCTTCCGTTTGCCACGGTATCCAATTAATTTCATGTATTAATTTGGCTTTAATCGTCATCCATGTTTGTTTGGCACTACTGTGGTCTGCAACTTCACATCAGTGGTTGATGCGAATACTCGACTGTATAGCCGGTTGGCACCGGTCCACAGCCATTTAAATTTCGGTGACTATATAGTAACGCTGCAAAAGTTTGGCCGTATAATTTGGCTTCTGTTGTTTGTTCTGCTATTTTAGAGACGACGCTTGGATTTTCTGCGCCCACACAACAATGGATCTCTATTTATCTGTGAAAAGCTATCTCTCCAAAATGATATCCATAGCTGGTTCAGGAATGAAAGTTTTGTTGTTGGATGATGAGACGTTAAAAATAACAAGTCTAGTTTCTTCGATGTCTGAAATAATGAAACAAGAAGTTTATCTAGTAGAACGCATTCAACTTCCTCGTGAGCCACTGGAACATCTGAGATGTGTTTGTTTCCTGCGACCCACAAGCCAGAACGTCATGCTGATTTCACAAGAGCTTAGAAAGCCGAATTATTCAGCCTATTATCTGTTTTTTAGTCATACACTAACGAAACAACTGTTAAAACAGATAGCTGAAGCAGATGAACACGAAGTTGTCGTCGAGGTGCAAGAGTTCTACGCAGATTTCTTGCCGCTATCTCCTTTTCTGTTTGAAATTGATCTCCCAAATTGCCTCGAAGGAAATCGAAGTATCCGTCCCGACTGTCTTAATCGATGCACGGATGCGATAACTAGTGTGTTGTTAGCGCTTAAACTGTGCCCTGTTATTCGCTATCAAAACGCATCTGAAGCTGCTCGGCAACTTGCAGAATCTGTTCGGTCCATGATCTCACGAGAAACCGTACTTTTCGATTTCGGTCGACAGTCCGCTGAACAATCCGCTCTCCTCATTATTTTGGATCGACGTCAAGACCCGGTCACACCTTTACTAACTCAGTGGACATATGAGGCAATGGTGCACGAGTTGATTGGTATTCGACAAAACCGAGTAAATTTGTCCAGAGCACCAGGAGTGCGACCGGAACTCAAGGAAGTTACGTTGTCCAGAGAGTTTGACGAGTTTTTCCGCGCAAACCAATTCGCTAACTTCGGTGAGATCGGACAGTCAATTAAACGTCTGGTCGAAAGCTTCCAGTCGGCCTCTCGTTCAGTGGATACAAAGAACGTGGAATCGATCGGAGATTTGAAAAGGTTTTTGGAATTGTATCCCGGATTTCGCAAAGCATCTGGTACTGTTGAAACTCATGTGACTATCGTATCAGAGCTTTCGCGATTGGTCAAAGAGCACGCGTTATTGGAAGTGAGCGAAGCGGAACAAGAGCTGGTGTGCCATGACAACCATTCAGCTAGTCTCACTCAAATACGAAGTTTATTGAATGATCCACGTCTGCTTCTGTCGGATGCATTACGTCTGGTGTTGTTGTACGCCTTACGTTATGAAGGCCAGCGTAAAGAGCTGAGTAGCCTAGTTAAGTCACTTAGCATCCGAGGAGCAACTGAGGAAGATATTCAAGTAGTTGGACGTTTGTTGGAATTTTCCGGGCCTCGCTCCTCTCGCACAGATGGACTGACTCTTTTTGGTGCAATGCGAGGTGTCACCTCCGGTACGCATGCACTGAATGGACAAAGCGCAACGAATGCCGTAGCATCTTTGACCAAACGAATTGTGAAGGGGTTGAAAGGAGTGGACAACGTTTACACGCAACATGAGCCAATGTTGTGGGACATTTTGAGTGATCTTCTCAAGGGCAAATTGCGGGAAACTGCTTTCCCTTATCTCTCTGCTGTTGGATCGTGGGTTGGATTGCCCGTGAATCAGCGTCCTCGCAAAATCATTGTGTTAATGATCGGTGGGGTCACGTACGAGGAAGCTCGAGCGATACATAAAATTAACACCTCCACACCAGACGTGGACGTCATATTGGGTGGTACTTGTGTTCACAACTCACGCTCGTTTTTGGAGGAAGTCTGTGCAGCTACCAAGGGAACTTCGACTTATTCGGCATCGGAATCAGATCAAACATCGACAGAGACAAGCTTAAAACTTTTTGGGAAATCCCGAGGTGGTGTGCGCTATGATTTGCTGAAATAGAAATATGAAGTAGTGAAAAAATCCATCGGTAATTGCATAATCTTCATGTCATACCAATCTGTGATTCTTGACCGAACTGTTGTATACCTGCTTTAAAGGGTCGTTTATTTCTCATACAGTATTATATCGGAAACTTGTCCGCCTACATGCTGGGTTTCCGTGTTCCCTTATGTTGTCCCTGTGATGTGCTACAATTTGTTTATAGTTTGCTATGAGAATACAAAACCTTGGCAATGTAAAGTTCAGTTGCTATATTTTGATAATCACCGTAGTTCAAGTTTATAACTAATCAAGGTCAGAAGTGTGGAACATGACTGGGCCGTCTGACCACTCACTTGTGTTTTTGATTGAATATTCGGTCAGATGTGGTATAAACTTGGCGCGTACGTTCGTCCATTACGCGGATGGATTGAAATCCAGATGGAATTGTAATTTTCTGATGGTTGGGAACAGTGGTGGTGTTGTTCGTAGCCCGGGTTGATGGTTTTGGTATTGATATGTTCGCCGAGCTTGGCATTTAGGTTGCAAACGTTTCATCACCAGGCGAGGTGACATCATCACTGATGGTGTCACCTCGCCAGGTGATGAAACGTTTGCAACCTAAATGCCAAGCTCGGCGAACATATCAATACCAAAAGGAATTGTAATTTGTTGGAACCGTTTTTCCCTGTATTTATATCAGTGTGAGATAATTCAAGGAGTTTCTTTGTATTGCAGCACGTCTCTAGAATTGTCCCAAATAGCTGCAGTATGTCAGAGGGTGGAGGCGGAAGCAGTTCACTATAGTCCAGTCATGCGATGGCCCGAACAACAGTAATATTAGGCTACAACAACATGAGACATTTCAATTGTTTGTAAAAACAATATCACGTGTTTGCACGTGGATTCGGATGTAGATCAACAACGAAATGGCGGTTAGCCTGCCTTGACAGAAATGCAGTGGTTCAAGTGGTGCACCATGACGTGAATAATATATATCAGTTTTGGGTTGGTGGCACGGAGTATTCAAAAAAGAGCCGAGTTAGAAGGTAGACGTATCGTTGTGTTTTTATCTGAATTCGAGACTTACTGACAATTAAGGTTCTCACCCAGACTCTAACGGTGTTTCGACGAAAAGTCGTCAGCCCTCACGGATTGCTTGTGGTATACATTTCAGTTTGTCTCAAAGCTTATTGTGGTGGATAATCAGGCCGGAGGTGTGGTTATTCCAACACTCGGTGGAATACCTCGACGCCGGGAAGAGGCACGTCCAAAACCCTACAACGAACGGATCGGGGACGGCGGGGTCGACTGGATCGGACCAACGGGCGAGACATGACAGGCAAAAGATTAGGGACGACAAAATCGGAGGCGCGATTATTTCAACACTCGCAGGAATATCTCGACGCGGTCGTAGACTACAACCAGAGGCCAGCGTAGATAGGTGGAGGAGAACGAGAGCGACCGGACGAGCCATCGTTCAACGAAATCGGACCAACGGGCGAAGAATGGCCGGCAGAAAACCCCCCGATAGGCGTCGCCGATCACGCACATAATCCGGGCAGAAGTGCACACGATGCGTGAGCGGAAACCTGGGGGTGTTGTGGTCCGGAATGATGACTCATAAACGCGAGCGCGCGCGTGGCATGATAACTAGCGTATTGAACAGTAAAGATTGTGCTTTACTGGACGCTTTTTAGCTACACTATTACCAATGCTTGATTCTAGACAATCTAGAAAGGGTACGCTAAGGTAACACCGTCTATCGTTTGTAACGGATGCACGTACTTGGCAATCCGTAGCATTCTCAAGAATAGACGTACCCCATCAGAAAAGTGCCTCATGTAGCGGATATTCACTCTTAAAACAATAAAGAAGGCAAGTTTTGATGACATGAAGAACATCAATCATTGACGCTCATTTCCGCCAATTATTCTTTATAGGAAAAGCTTTGGGTTGAACGATCGGGTATGCGACTTGACGGTACATCGACACTTCTTACGTCGTGACTTGCTAGACCGTGGCACACTGTGGAAGGTGTTCCCAACAAATACCAGTCCAGAAATTGAAATGACCACAGCAATCAGAACAGACTGAAGCCGTAATTCACCGGAGCATGCCTACCACTTTGATCAATCCAATTTTGGCTACATGCGGAGCAACACGGACAAGCGCCCGTTTCACATTCGCTTCGTATCGAGGGCATCCCGTAAGCCTCCCAGAATGACCGTGTACAATTGCTTTTTCATGCGACTCGATTGGATGGGAGAGGCTGGCATGTTAAAACCGAATCAGGTAAAAGGTGAGGACGCGGGGTGTATGATCAATTGACTAAGCGGTTGGGAATCGTGGGGTTTATCGAGCGGAACTGGTTTTGTTAGGTTTCGATTCTTCGGGGGATTTAAGTGACGACTAGAGAGTTATTGCTGAAAATTAAGAAACGGGTAGGGTAAGTAAATAGGTGACGAACAAGGCGATTTCATGGTTAAGGTCACGAACTAGGTGAGTCTTAGTGGATCGACGTTTATCCGGTTGGATCACGAACAGGGTCGGCATGTTTCATGGGTTGGGTGACCGCGTTTGGTCATACAGTCTCCAACATTCGGATGGGTCGCTTTTATACGCAAGCCCGGGTGACGCCATCGGAATGTGGTAGTTTCGGTTGTCGATAGGATGTGGCAATGTAGCACAGACCCTTTGAAACAACGAGACACGCTTCATCCGTGTCCGTAGACCAATCAGGATCAATTTACTGGGCAGGGCTGGATAAGCCGATGTTCCACATCACCCTAGAACGAAGCCAGGCGGGGCGGTACTAAGATTTTCGAGCTAAGCACTTAGTGCTCCGATCGATCTACGCTGAATTACAACGTCAGTCAGAAAAATAGCTATCAGATTTTTGATTATACCGGCAGAAACTGAGAAAGCAGTTTTCACTGCGGAAACTTCGTTTTTCACAAACTGATAAGTTTTCAACCTGTGTCCAGTGTGTAGTCTGTTACTCGCAATATGCAGTCGTCTGGTGTGACAATGAACACGACGATGGTAGGCTCGGCGTTGAGAATACGTGCGCATATACACCGCCTGATCGATTAGGCAGTGTGGATCGCTTGAAATAATCGCGTCGTTGTGACAAGGCGTGCGCGTGAGGTGACCGCTAGCGCACGATTGCATAAAGTTCTGTTACCAGTAGTCATCATGACAGAAATAGACCTTCAGCAGGCCAGTGATCAATTAGACTGTGCACCCCGAGCGGTATGCTTTACTCGGGTTCATAATGGATTGCAGTGTGTATGTGACCACCTGAGCTACATGCCAGACAGTCAGTGGTGTCACATGTGATGCGAACGAGAACCACGTAGACTCTAGCTAACGGACGCTTAGGAGGGGATGACTGCCATGACAATGTATGTATGCCGACCACCCGTTATATTAAGTAACAGAGTTTGCAGGTGATCATGATAAAAATCTTTTGAACTCGACTAGCTTTTAATTCAAGTGGTTCGTGATCTGCCGGTAAGGTAACTGAACGGTGAACTCATCAAAGTTATTGACAGTCCTCGACTTACAAACTCCACTAATCTTCGAAAGGCCAGTACGTAGTCTTATTAATCTCGATTACCGTAACGAATCTTTGGTCGAATGTGCTTGAAACTTTTGTTTCAATGGAGTTAGGATTGCGACTAACCAGCGTGACAATTTATTGTACGGAGAATTAGTCATCGCCAGGATAGGCCTAAGAGGCATTCCAGACTTATGTGTTTTGGGAAGGCCGTAGAGCTGAGGTGTCGACGATACACGGTTCAAGAGCTTTGTACGTTTTGTCATCGATTGGGCGCGGTTGTAAGAGGAGTTGAAGATGCCGTGCTATACGACCTTCTATTTCAGTGACGTTATCCACGGTGCCTGTTTGCTGAAACTCCATTCGGTGCTCTAGTATTGACAACATCTGCACATATGCGTCCCTGTCTAAAATGACTGTCACGGAGCCTTCATCTGGCTTAAGTATTACTACATTTTTTTACTTTAGTTTTTTAGTAATGCAGGTGTTGCTTTTTGTGAGCACATCGAGCATTGATCGAGGTCATGGTAAACCCGTTAGTTATATCAGTCAGTTTGGTCCTAAGTCAACCTAGGTTGTCGCCAGTAGTTGGCTAAAGGTCTGATAATTGATCAATTAAGCTCTCAAACTGGGCATCAATGTAAATACGATTAGGCCTATATGATGGTATTTTATAATCTAGCCCCAAAGCTAAGGCTTCTAGTTGCAAGTAATTCAATTGTACTGAACAGCAGTTCAATACATACTTACCGGGATCCAGTGGAACTGGTTCTTCAGCAGGCTTCCTACGTGACTTCTGCGAACGGTTGATGTAAGTTCTCTTCGTACTATCGATGATCGTTTTACAGAATAGTGTGAACACAACGGTCGCATTGCACTGTACATTTTTGGTGATTTTGGTTTTCTACCTACTTTTGTTTTAATCAAGTTGCTAATTTGTAACATCCGTCTCGGGGCCTAAAGCACAACTCATTCCGTGCATCGTTAGCTTGCTGTGCTTTTTCTACACACCCTGTTTTTCGAGAGCGACGTCAATATACACGGATAAAATCACTGAGTCTTGGTTTTCATTGTTGTTCGGACTTCGACAGTGAGAACTGACTGGGTCTTATTCAGTTGGACCATCCCAACACAATTTACTTGGTTCGCTACTCAAACGACCCGAGACAACCTACCGTTTGTGGTGGGTTACGTTTCTAAAAAAACTGAGTTGATGTGCCGATTCAGAAACAGCCATTTCCGGACTGTTACAATCCACACTTTTGAAGTCAGCATCAGTGACCCTCAAAGGAATTCATCAGAATCTGCTGCAAGCCAACAGATTGTTTGAGCCGAGAATACTCTCAAAGATAGTGTTACCTGTCGATGTTTGGACATGCAAAGTTTATGAATTAAGCCCCACCCCCCGTTTCCTATAAACTAAGGTCTTTTCTTCTTGTAGTGTCGGTGGTAATGAGCAGGTAACGAAACTGAAGATTCCAAGCAACATTGAAAGTATCCGTACCGTCGAAGTTACTGTGAGAATGAAGATTGAGTAAGCAAGTTGGTCATCAAGGTACATCGAGGCTAACACTGGACCCGAGCTAGCTCATTACTTGTTATTAGTCACATGCGTTGTGTTAGTATATGTGATCACTCCTAAAGGCCATGTGGTGGACTGCATATGCATGAGTCTAAATATGAAATCACTGAGTTATCGGCGTAGCTTTACATTCCAGTCTGTCCAGCGTTTCATGCGCTGCAGCAATTTGTTCCTAATGCCTGCTCGAATCCGACAGGGGCCTAGATTTTTGTGATGGAGTCTCCCAAAAGTAAAAATATTTGTATAAGTGATTGACGACTGTCTCAAAAGGTTAGGAAAAACACCTGATACGAACGCCAATGTATCGTTTGGTCTATGGGTGGGAAATTGTGTACGTAATGTCAGCTGGTTTATATGGACTTTCAAAATTTACGTGATCTCCCATTGTCATCGCGGTGACGGCTTCATGTTCATTATCATGGTACACTCGAGCGGTACGTAGTGAACACTAGTTAATTTGTGACTATGGTGTAAATATAAGTGATAAGTAGAAGGGGGGCCCAATTCATGCACGCCGAACGTCACACCGAGCCACCTCAGCATCTACTAGTGTTGTGAACCAATAATGTGGATGTTTATTCGGAAAGTCAGCCCAGGGCATATGTGCTTCAGCGCCACCACAAACAAAAACACTCATTTGCACATAACAATAATCCACGGAAGCCACGATTGCCAACGCCAAGCCCATATACGGAAAACGCCATCTGATGTCAGAGTGAACTGCAGTGTTCCTCCATTTATTTCCCTCGGTTAATTCAACACCTAAACATGTGCTTCTCCCTGACTAGCGGGTGGTAGTGTGAGTGGTCCAGTGCGATCATCAATCCTCACAAAATTAGTTCGTACCATATTCCATCCGAGTGAGTCGCCCCACAATGGACTACACTGTCGAATGAAGGCACAGGAATGCATTCCAATTTGAAAGCGTCGCAAATCTATATAACGACGTTTGGTTTATCGCTATGCATTGAGCCAATGGAGAAATCGCTCACCTAACCTCAAATACAGAGCCAATTCAGAAGCATGGACCGCACGGTACTGGTTAAGCTCCAACAAAAACGTCAACACTTAAATGAAACTTCACTACCACGCGTGTTGTCCACAGTGTTCACCTAACTATCGGTACGTCGGTTTTACTTCTATCACTGTTACCCTGCCGCTGAATTGCAGTTATCCCCATAATTTGAATATCCTATATCGCGATTCCTAAAGTGAATCAACTGATAAAGTGAAGATAACAGCCTGCAATGCAATCGAAATTCCGAACACAGTCAAACAAAAGCAGAGAATCGATGCGGTCAGTGACACCACTGGAAACCAGAAAACGATGTTTCATTTACGTGAAAACAAAAGTGATCATGAAGTACTAGGGGGGAAATGAAAGTAGTGGTTCAAGAAAGACGTGATGTTCACGACGAATTTCCAAACCATTGATGGACAGTTCTCCTCTCACAGAATGTACGTTTCTGTCGCATATAGACTACACCAGCAAAAAGCAACAGGAACCACATACTTCAAACCAACAACGAGCGGTTACAGTCTGTCTGTGACTGACCCAGTTGGATCACAAACACATATCAGGAGTTTGGACTTCTAGCTCCCCGTGGTTACAAGCAAAGTTAACTGGATTGCACGGTGCTTCACGTGAGACATCTACCTCTATTCCGGTAATAATGTCAGACACAAAACAGCTTGCAACCTCCCCGAATGCAACCAAAGTTAAGATATTAATGGACAAATAGCACATCGTAGCGCCCTACGAGTAGTAGAAGTTGTAGTATACCGAATATTTTCTATATCTCGAATAAGATGTCCACTTTAAAAAAAACAAAGAATTGGACCAGCAATAAAAAACATGCAATGCCTGCGAAGAATGGCTTAAACGCAATACGGATTAGACTACGGAGAAACAAAGCGATCGTTGAAATCGTTTATGAACACATACAAAACGAACAGTTGTTTGTACAATGAGTTCGAGGGAAGGCAAATAAACAGGCGGTTATCAGTTTACATGGCAGAAATACAGTGGTTCAAACGATGCACCATGACACGAATGATGTGCT
>QNGE01008668.1:0-15760 GCA_008508345.1 Paragonimus westermani | reverse complement strand
TGAGAGTGATCTCGATGGTTGCCTTCTAAAAGGTATGTTCCGTAGCCCATCTAGTCTTTTCATTGACTATATTTGTGCGTTGTTTGATATAAAACTCGGCATGCGTTTACGTTTTGCTTAACGTTTAAAGATACCAACAAGTCCCCAGTTTACTTTTCTTCTCCTGTATCATCTTTCGGCTCGTTGGTCGCTTGCACGTCGATTTCGTGCATCGGTAATACATTCTTTATCCACTTTTCGTTTTATTGTCTGAAATTCGTCTCAATTTGCTTGACTCCACAGTGTACCCAATGTTTTCAACATCAATTAATACGCACCGATCTAAGTTTACAAGTCAAACGTGCGCGTAATGTCATAACCATCGCAAAATTTTGTCTTTTCAACTTTCACTCCACTTCTGCAAACTGCTCGCTTACTTCGGCAACCGTAATAGTTCCATGATTCTTAGGTAAAACCCAATATTTTTGGAGGCACGTGCCCAACACTGCATGGAATGTGGTTATTATGGTCTGAGTATGGTCTGAGTACAAGACTTGTTTTATTTTACCAGTGATACGCCGTTTGACATAACATTATAAATACCCTTCGGAACAGACATCAGTTAGTAGGTACAGTGGACCGTTCAACACTAATTTTCGCGCAATTTTCGCTTCAAACTATCAATATTACCCATTTTGCCCACGCGGAATCTTTCTGCACCTATTTCGCCTCACCAAATCTAGCGCCATTTACCTTGTTATCGGATTTCCTCCAACACCATTCACCGCAGTTAGTTCTGTACCACCAACAAAAAATGTTGCGATTCAACTGCAATCTATTTTCAAAATACCGGTTTTATGCGGTCCTTACTGCTGTAATGACCTGGAGATATTCCCGGTCCGTCTGCGGTACGATATGTACAATTCTTTCCAAAATCCTAGTTCATACCCTACGTAGGATAGTAAGGACCTCTATATATCATCTGCATGCTGCATGCAACCGCCTTCGTTTGTTTGCATGTTTGGAGGTCTATACGTGTCAATGATGTTACACACTGTTTCGGTTTGCTTGCGCGTCGAGTGGTCTTATACTTTATCTCTCTAACTGTTTTTGTACATCGGTGTCGGCTACCGCTATTGGAAGCCTACTGTAATTGTCGTATATTATACTTTTGGTTTCTCTCAATCGTTCGTATCTTAACTTCAATTGAGGGGTATTTTTCCCGCTTACTTTGTAAGCGTTAACATAGTGCATGTCTGCAATAAATTTTGTTTCCGTGGAAAAATTGAATTAAAACATTGTAATCTACTTTGTTCAGACTGCACTGTAAATCCACCCTCAAAGTAACGTGTCTGTTTTATTCGTCACCTTATTAAGCATTCTTGACTTGAGCGCATCTAACATAATGCTACCTTTCTAGGTCTGCATGTTATCGTCAGAAGTTCGAATGATTCAGTAATCACCGTTCTCAGCTTTGACAAGTAATCTTGAGTGATGTGGCTTTGATGTTTTTTTAATTCAACGACAGTCCATGAAATTTTGTGGCAACGTGCAAATGTGAACCTGTAAAACAAAAATGATATCGTTTTAGTGACGAACGATCGTGTGGCTTCTGTAAGGAAATCGGTTGCAACCGTATTTTCCCTCCTGTCTCTTCTGCACGCATGATTCTGTATGCGTCAGCTATGAAAGTCGTGATTCTAACTCAGTGTCACTTTCTTTAATCATGCAACTAATTCTACGCAGCGACTCGTCGAATATTCTACTCTTCGAAACCTTTTAGACTGTACCTTCTCGAGCATCGTTTAACGCACTCGAAGGTTCTAGGTACTTTTTGCTTGGCGTGTTTCTGAGTGCCGCCGAGTGAGCTGTAGCCCATCTTGTACTTCTTTCTTTCTTATTTTGGTTAGCGCGGTTGGCCATTGACTAGGCTAGAACTAACAACGTATCATATTTCCAAACACTGATGGAAATGTTAGGTTTGTTTTCAAACCATACCGTGGTTGTTAATTCGATGCCTATTGAGACTACATTTTGACCGCTCTTTAAAAAAAGCACCTTAACTTGCCAGTGGTAGAGAGTCGAGCACTTACTCACTTGTTTACTGTAGTTTTGCGATAAAGTAAGCCACCAACCTAGTGAATATAGAACATTCTTTGATTTTGATGCAATACCATTACTTATATCGCTTTCAACCAGCCGTGTGAATTTTCGCGAACTGTGCACCAGGGAGGCAGTACTTGTTAATCTTGTTAGGCTGAGTAGTCAGAACCCGCAACGTTATTGACCATAGAACAACCTCCCCACCCTGTACACTTTTATAATCATCAGAGGCCAAAGTAAACAATGCACAGTACATCAGATTCAAATGTACACTTAAACTCCATCTGCTCAAACAACTAAAGTGAAAATTGATTGCAGGCACATTTTTTGTCTTGAGTGTGATTTAAGGCATACGTATTTTATTTGTCTGGCTGTGTCTAACTGATGCTGTACTTCTGGCTTCGCATATTCACGGAAACGATAAAGGAAAACGTGTTAAACTTTTCCACTCCTCGAAGAGTATGTGTACTCAGAAATGAAAACACGCAAGTGGAAGTTGATGATTTAACCGGAGATTCTTAAGGTGGTCAAACGAACGTTGACCACAGTATCGCTAATCTACAGCGCAGTTACGTGAAAGAAACAACGCACCAGACTGCGCAACCGTAATATTATAAGCTAGCAAAAATATATACATATATGTGAGGAGTGGTACATGGTTATATTCTTTTAAGTATGTTTATATATACTCACCCAAATGTGGCCATGTACCATTCTTCATATATGCTCTGATCAGAGCATATATATGCACATATGCATTAAAAACTAACCTTAATGGTTGATGTTGCACTTGAAGCTTCGTTAATCATTGCTGGTTGCAGATCTAAGGCATTTGCAGTTTGTTGCCTTATATATTTGTTCTCTAGCTCGAGAAGGTAAATTTGTTGTTGCAGACTTCTAATGTATTCGTTTTCAAGATTCTTCATCAACTGAACACTGACCGCGAGTAATGACGGTGATTCAATAATATGACGGTTTACTTCGGCGAAGTGGGTGGTAGGTTTGTCCCGAAAGCTCTAGTAGTAGGCGGAATTGCAGGATATCTCGACATGCTCCATGAAGCTTGTTTTAGAGTTAAAACGTAATGAACGGATACTACTTGTCCTTTTAGGAGACGCACTTCTTACACGGGAGTTTAACCTCATGATGTCATTATTTGTCCCCTCTTCTCTCTGAATCTGAAAATATAGAGCCGCTTAAAGTTACTTGAAAATTCGCTGGCAAAATTCTATATGAACCGTACCCCATCCAAAAATTCAAACAAACCTAAAAATCAACCATAACTTTGTTACCCATTACTCGAAACAATCATTGCATCGGATATTCTAAAAATAGTTATTCTACTCATAACTCGGTTGTTTGAATAACGGACTGGGTTGATTATATATGCAGTGACACAAGTGAAAAATATTACGCGCGTAACATACCCAGAGACCAACGAGTATTCAGTGTGGTGTTCTTCACGGATATTTTCGACGTGGTTGCTCCGCCCTTTATCTTGTTGCGCGTTATGTGGAATTCATGTTATATACCCAGCACCACATCACAACTGTTGCCGCAATTTTCGTCACACCACCGAAACCCCGGGTGTAGTTGCATCAGGTCAAGGCAGTGTCTGTACTGTGTTACGCCACAAGTCAACTTATTAAGCTTTTTTCTCGTGACACAATCATCTACCCCGTGACGTAGCTGCAGAATTTGCGAGTATCTTGGAAAATCCGTAAGACGTCATCTGGTCGCTGACCATTTCACGTACGGAGTTATCGGACACAAATCTGCCTCAGGGAGTAGTTCGACACTGTAGATTGAACGGACAAAACCCCTTCACAAACAATGCGATGAATACGTAGCCGCCTTAGTGACCCTGAGCCAGAGAGTGATATCTCAGGACAACTTCATTTGGCTAATCTGGCATCGAATGTGTCAAATTTCAACGCCTATCGTAGAAATTGCGCTGGAAAAACTAGTGACCGCGGGTTACGAGATCAGGGAAATTTGCTCTAGTGTAGTGAGGATAGACGGTCGCACCATACTACTCACATCTCACACCACTATTCAGTAGCCGCATGGATCGAAATGACCGCAGGATAAATACGGGGGGATATGGGGAGGATCTTTGGAAGGCAGAATGACAGTTAATGGCTGTCGCTACATGACGGAACTGAAACCTGGTGCCCAAAGCGACTGGAGCGTCCTCGGAAGAGTGCGGTGTGCACATGAATGTTTTTGTTCCTAGTCCCGTTGAGAGACTCAAGTTGTGTATTGGTTTCTCCAATAAAACAACTTTTGTGTCGTACGCCTTCTGGATTCACAACACTAGTAATCCTGCTTGTGCTGTTTCCAAACCTCATGAGGACATGGTAGCTCCGTAGTGTTCGGAGCTGAAGAGCGCTATTCGACAAACGGCTGCTCGAAGTGACCTGGTAACAGAACAAATTAGCATACTGAAGGATTTTGACGGGCAGCGTTCTAGATCAGGGCCTCCTAGGCATACCAGGTGGTGTTGGTACCACCAAAGATTTGGCAACATAGGAGTGGAGTGTGATGAGCCATGCGCTTCCATTTTCCACTCCCCGTCAAAATCACATTTATGGGCTGGCCCGTAATGACGAACGCTGACTGGCAAACCACCATTAGGTCGACTATTTTATTTGGGAGGCGTGCTTTCCGGCGCCAGAATCTTTTCCGACACTGCTGTAGAAGTTATTTTCATCCTCCGTCCACCGGGTCATTCCATCAAACCGACAAACAATACGTTTACCGCTACTAAGCAGGGCCACATCAACATTCAGGGTGGAAAGCTATATACCCTTGGTCTTGGCCCCAGCTGGGTAGTTCAGGTGGTTGCTTGTCCTGGCTAACGTCTAGACATCCGTGATCAGGGAAAACTTCTCGGATCTGTTTTGAACCTCGGATGGCGTCGAAAGATGTGGACTTGCTAATAGCGTTTCTTTTCTCCTCGTTTCTATAATCCACGCCAAAGCCAGCTTGTTCGAACAACGCCTGGCTATTGCGGAAAGTTATAATAAATTTCATCCACTTCTAAAAGACTTGCTGCAACTCTTACAACCGCCAAATTTGTTCAACCCAGTGACGCACATCACGTAGGAGAAGTCTCGGTTGAGGGGTCAACTAGTGAAGAGGTGGGTGAACATGATCTTGCTCATATCAATCCAAATAGAGCGTCCAGATTTTAACCTACCTGCAAGGTAAATGAATCAAATTGGGTAACACTGCACACCTGCCAGTCACAGGCGCACTGGTGTTTCAACTTTAACCGCATCTTAAGGGAATCCACACACTGGCCACCAGTGGGGTACCGGTGAAAATAATCCCACCCCAACTGGCTACCCAACGTGCCGCTTGAAGTTGACTTTTTGGCATCGTATGGGAAAGCAAAGCATGAAAATCCAACCCCATAAAAAGCGAATTAAACGTTGTGCTTAATACGAATTTTTAATTCTAGGTCTTTGTGTAATCATAGAGATCCTGTAAGAAACGCATTTTTCAATGCAAGTCTTGACCGGATTTCCATCATTACTCCCAGACCTGTTTGTCTTATATCCAGCATCCCTCAAAACATGAATGACAGCTATAACATGAATTTTCCCGTGAACGCAACTCGCGACTTCCTTGCTGACAACGTGCATGTGAGCATGATCCGTTCACTTCAACCTTTACTTCAAACTTTTCCTACCAAGTCGACTTTCATAGTTCCACTACCCTCATCATATTCTGTCACAGACTCATACACGGGAAACATCCACCCAGTCACCAATGAGCCCATTGTAAGCACATCAGACCAAGTGACGTCAACAGAGCCTCTGAATGACACAGATCTTCGTGTTTTAGGCACCTTTAAAGGCCTGAAAATGGCGTAGAATGAGTAGAATGCACTAGGTTTATTGATTTTGAATGCATGATCGCTTGCTAATAAGATTCACATTTTTAAATATATCGACTTCATTTATGATCCTCACGTTATCCTAGTTACTGAGGCTTGGTACATCCCTGAGAGTCCAGACATACAACTAGATGTTACAGGTTTTCATGTTCAGTAAAACTTAGAGTGCAAAATGTGGTGGAGTATGTTTAATTTGCTTAAGGCAGCAGTACCTTACAACCATACTTTATTAGCCTTGTCATGATATGATTAGCCACTCCTTGTGGTTATTAGTATCAACGGAATCCTGTGAACTACTCATAGGATGCGTTCGCAGACCACCTAACGCTAATCATGAAGAAATGGCTAACCTTACTAATGGATTCAATTATGTATCACGCTTACCTTCACAGCACAAAATAAGTGAAGAAGGATACAACAGGCACGAAATATCTCTAACTCTTTTCATAGTCACCTGTGACTCAAGCCGGCCTTCTTGCATGTGCTCAAATAACGGATGGCGCCAACGTGTTTTGGCACCTATTACAATAAACCACACTGATCTCATTTTTATGGCAGGTATCTTCTCTGCTACTGTGTCCGTCTTAGAGCGATTTCCATGAAGTGATCAAAACGCAGTCGACTTCATGTTTGACTTGGAAGGTACAAAGAAAAAGATCATCACATATTACCACCAAATAAAATTCGTAGACCGGAACATATAATTCAGTCGGCTGGAACCCTTGGAGCTCGACACATTTTTCTGATCTCTGACCCTAGTGATGCGAATGAAGTAGTCGATGAACACTTGAGGTTCTGCATGAACATCTTAGCCTCGAGATGTTCGAAACGCCATACTTTGTGTGGTAATAACAGAACTCTAATTTCAAGGGAATAAGTTAATTCCAACAGTCTCAATCATTGTAACGGGAAACAATGTTTCGTTGAACAGGTGCATAATCAGCTCAGAGCTTTAGATTATAGAACCAAAATGCTACATCTGGGAGGAAACCGTGCGCTCAATAGTACAGAGGAGAGTTCGCAGTTGATGTGCTTATTTAGATGCAGGAACTACAAGAGGGACCCTACTATATTAATAATAACACCAGAGGACAAAACAGCTGAGGATAAACCTACTTTCATCCAAGCCGTCGACTCACTACTCCATTTGCATGAATAACTACCAAGTGCATAGCAAAATGCCACAACAACCAGCTGACGTGATTATGTATTTCAACGATCAGCAAAAATGATAATACCGCGTGAATTCTTTTTCGAGAAATTCCGCATACACACTGTTCGTCACAGTGACTGTAATCATCATACATTTTCTCATTCAACGTATGAAATTGCGTTTCTTTCCTGATCACATAAATATCCACCGTGCGAGGAATTTTCATGCGATGGACGGACGTACAGCTCTTCGTCCCGGTTGAACGATTTGCGAGATGTTCAAATTTTGAAGGTTTCCAATAATTGGCGAAATCATTTCTCAGATACCGCTCCATCGTTTGCTTGATTTCGGACTTTTCTGTTTTGGCACGCAAAGGCCGACCAATCTTAACATCCTCCGGATGTCAGTTTCATCGCTTAATGGCGAGACACTTCAAAGATACATTTGGATTTTACCTCCACATTGATCTTGAATTATTTAAAAATTGCCCCCATACACAAAACTTGTAAATAGTAAATTGGTGTAACATCGTATTTTTCTGCGAATAGATCTGTTAGGAGAGAGAACTGTCTTCTCCACTGTTGTGTGCGTCAGAGTTTCTTGAACTACAATCATTCGATTCTGATCACATCCTATTTGACAACAGGCTTCACGTTTGTGTTACTGATTAATTATTCGTTTTGTATCGTTTGTGATTGTCTGCAGTGATCGCGCATAACCCAGCGTGCTTCTCACATGTGTTGAAATATAGGTATCATCTACACTTCTCTACAAATAGCTAACACAAAACGCACGACGGNCTACAGAGGACGCTAATAGACACATGCACTCAATGCTATTTGGCCGCAAAGACTCAAGCTGAACCTCCATAGCGTTTTGTACAGCACAATTCTCATCGTTTCTCACTTGTTTTCACCTTCTTTAAGTTCACATTTACACTCGTTTGAATCATGTGAGTTGGTTCAATTAACAAAATATACACTCTTCCAAGGTCGCGAGCCCTGTGTTCTCCCTCTGCGTTCGTTGCCACGTGTGTATGGAATCCGCATTTATTTCAGCACATTTCCAAATTCCTCAATCGTCGGAATTATCTCCGTTGTGACTTCTAAGGTTACGTGGAACTATACGACAGATCGTTTGGGTACTTCATTGCGTGTGGTGGAACTCTAAACGACGCACCTCCAGGAACCACTGTGAGTCAGCTGTTTTCATTTTTTATCAGGACTCCCAGTGTTTTTGCAATGGTTTCCGATTCTGACGCGTTTTTGTTCTCTCAAGACGCCATTATTCTTAAATTATCTGCGTTTGGTATTTTCAACCCCCGAGTTTGGTTCACTCAAGTAGAAGCATTTTTCTGTTTCTGTAAGATTACTTTCCAGGCCACCATGTCGCTACACAGTTGCCCACTGACATCGCCTCCGAGGTAATTGATATACTCGACTCCGTGTCAGAAGATTCTCCATATGGCAAGCTGAAGGCTGCTATTTTAAAGCGTACCACGGCTTCAGACGGAGCCAAGCTGCAACAGTTGCTCTCTGGTGTCGAGTTAGGTGATTGCACCCCCTTTCAATTACTCCGCCACATGAGATCTCTTGTTGGCGATAATAACATAGGCGACTCCATCCTCAGGCAACTATGGACGAAATGCCTCCCGCTAAATACCTCCGTTATTTTATCCTACAAGGTCCTGACACTCAACTAGAAAAGTTAGCAGAAACGGCTGACAAGGCCCATGAATGTTTCTTTACACGCTCCATCAGCCATGTAGGTGACGCTTCCCCACGCACTGACCCATAACAGGATACTCTCGATAACCTCCAACGTCAGGTGTCTCAGCTGACAATCATTGTGAATAACTTAGCTGGATGTCTTATGAAGGGTCGCAGCTTCTCACGCACCCGATCCTTATCTCGTTCGCGACCTCCCACCTCCAAATTCCAAGCCTCTAAGGTCTGTTATTCCTATAAACGTTTCAGTGACAGTGTCCGCAAATGCACCCAGCCATGTGCATATGCCAGACTACTTCCTAAGTGAAATGCGAATCAGGGAAACGACCTGGCCAGCAAGTAATGGCGGCGGCTATCACTGGCCAAATCAATAGTCGCCTCTTCTACGTCTGCGACAACTTCACTGGGCTCCGTTTTCTCATTGACAACGGTGCCGAGGTCAGCGTTATACCTCCAGGTAAATTCAGATGCGACCTAAAACCCGTGGATTACACCCTAGAGGCGGCTAACAATTCTAAACTCGCGAACTATGGCAAACACCTGTTGACGGTCGACCTCGGACTACGTCGAAGTTTCCCTTGGATATATTTATCATTGCCGACGTTTAACACGCAATCATCGGCGTCGATTTTCTCACAAAGTACGGTTTGGCTGTTGACCTCAGCGGCCGAAAGCTGGTGGACAGCACCACTACCTTGTGCGCTCAAGGTGAAGCCACCAACACCAATTCGATTGGACTTCGAATGGCTTTCCCAGAGGCCAATCTGTATACGATGCTGCTGAAACAATTTCCCGGAATCTTCCAACTAACAGCCAACACCACCGCGCTGAAACATGATGTTTTTCATCACATCCTCACCAAAGGACCACCCAGGTTCGCGCGTCCACGCCGGCTGCCGCCAGAGAAACTGAAGATTGCCGAAGAGGAATTTATGGAAATGTTGCGGCTCGGAACCATTCGTCCTTCGCATAGTCCGTGGTCATCGCCTTTACACATGGTCCCCAGGAAGACGGCGGGAGATTGGGGATCATGCGGCGGCTAGCGAGCGCTAAACAACGCAACTGTGCCGGACAACTATCCCATTCCGCATATCCATGATTTCTCCATCGGCATATCTGGAAAAACGATATTTTACAAAATAGACTTAGTCAAGGCATACCACCAGATTTCTGTGGCCCCCGATGACATCGTCAAGACGGTGATCACAACTCCATTTGGCTTATTCGAATTCGTTCGTATGCCCTCTGGCCTCAGAAACGCCGCACGAACATTTCAACGCTCTATCGACCAAGTCCTACGTGGACTGGACTTTGTGTTCGTCTACATCGATGACATACTGGTCGCCAGCAGCAACGAACGGGAGCATCTGTCTCACTTGAAGTCTGTCCTTGAGCGTTTAAGCCACTACGGCGCCACCATCAACACAACAAAATGCATCTTCGGTGCCTCGTTCATTGACTTTCTCGGTCATTGCATCGACGGAGCCGGCATCAGACCGCTACCGGAGAAATCGAACGCAATTTCGGATTATCCATTGCCCCAATCTAAACAAGTTTCCGTCGATTTTGGGGGGTTGTCAATTACTATTGTCGCCTTATTCCCAATTGCTTCGACATGCATAAACGATTGACTGATCTGCTGCAAAATAACCCAAAAGGCTCGTCTACACTCCAGAAGCCACCACTGCTTTCAATTCCGTCAAGCAGGCTCTGGCTAACGCCACATCCCTCGGCTATTTGAGTACTGACGAACATGCACGGCTAGTTCTAAGGACTGACGCCTCTCAGTCTGCTGTCGGTGCGGCCTTCCAGCGAGTCATCGGCGATGAAATCCGAATGCTATCCTTTTTCTCCAAAAAGCTACAACCTGCCCAAACGGGGTACAGCACCTTTGGCAGAGAATTGCTAGCTATGAACCTTGCCGTCAAGCATTTCAGACATGTGTTGGAAGGACGTCAATTTACCACCCTCACGGACCACAAGCTGTTACCACACGCTTTCAACACTTACCCAGACAGATACTCCCCGAGAGAAACCCGCCAATTGGATTTTCTCTTCCAGTTCACGACGAACACACGCCACATAGATAGCCCTAACAACCTGGTCGCAGATGCTTTACCTCGCGCACACATTCATCACTTACCAACATTTCTCATCGATTTAGAAGCCGTAGCAGCGGCACAACAGAAAGACGAGGAATTTAGTGAACTGCGCTCTCACAAGTCTCTGAAATTCGTTCAGTTACCGCTCCTCCACTGCGACTCCAAAATATACTGTGACATCTCGACCGGTAAGCCTCGACCTTATGCCCCCTCTAATTAACGGAGAAATACTTTCAGCCATTTCCACTCTATCTACCATCCTAGCATCCGGTCCACCGTCATGCTAATCGCTGACCGTTTTGTCTAGCCAATCTTGCTCAAGGACATACGTGAATGGGCCAAGCATTGTTTATCCTCTCAGCGAAGTAAAGTACACCGCCACAACCTCACCACACCTGGCACTTTCAGTGTACCTGACACACTTCAGACACATCAACATTGACATTGTAGGCCCACTTCCACCTTCGAACGGCTTTACGCATTCGTTGACGTTCATTGAGCGTTTCACACGATGGTCGAAAGCGACGCCCATACGCGACATCTCAGTCGAGAACGTCGAACGGACGTTTTTGTGGAAACTTGGGTATCCTCTTTCGGCGTACCTACCTCCATCACTACTGACCGCAGTTCCCAGTCTACATCCACGCTGTTTTGCGACCTGCAGCACTTACTCGGCTGTGAACGCTTCCGAACAACCGCCTATCACCCAGCATCAAACAGCTTAGTGGAACGTTTCCATCGTCAACTTAAAGCTGCCATCCTTGCTACGGCATCCGGCTCAAACTGGTCAGAAGACCTACCACTCATTCTGCTTGGCATCCGTAACACCGTCAAGGTAGATATCGGCTGCATCCCGGCTAAACTTGTCTATGGCAGTACTTTACACCTACCAGATGAAATGTTTACGGATGCTAAAACCACTGGCGAGATAGACCTAACGTCATACGTTACCCGTCTGAAACTACGCATGAGCAGATTTAGGCCAACCCCAACGAGGACCACCTAATGCGGACTCAATTCCACGAAGACTTGCGCACTTACACCTTCGTGTTTGTCAGAGCTGAAACACAAAATAAATCCTTCCAGCCGCCTTATGACGGTCGGTTTAGAGTGCTCGAACGCCAAGGTAAGTATTTCATCATCAGCCGTAACGGCACTCGCGATTCAGTAAGCGTTGACCGCTTAAAAGTGGCCTACGTGAACCCTACAGTCTTGCCTTATCCTCCTCTTGCTATGACTACCTCTTCCCCCCATCCAGGTCTTCCGACCCAATCCATCCTACGCACCCTAAAAACACTATCAGACATTACTTCTTCCGCTGAGGACGTGCAACTCTTCCATCTCACTTCACCACAAACACGTTGTAGACCACCGCACAAAACACCTGTCTGTTTTGCAGACTGCTTAGAGTAACGTCATTCATCTTCTTTTCGAGCGTTTTCATACCCTAACTGGCGCTCTAGTGAGGGAGTTCTGTAGTGCTATGTACAGCACAATTCTCATCGTTTCTCACTTGTTTTCACCTTCTTTAAGTTCACATTTACACTCGTTTGAATCATGTGAGTTGGTTCAATTAACAAAATATACACTCTTCCAAGGTCGCGAGCCCTGTGTTCTCCCTCTGCGTTCGTTGCCACGTGTGTATGGAATCCGCATTTATTTCAGCACATTTCCAAATTCCTCAATCGTCGGAATTATCTCCGTTGTGACTTCTAAGGTTACGTGGAACTATACGACAGATCGTTTGGGTACTTCATTGCGTGTGGTGGAACTCTAAACGACGCACCTCCAGGAACCACTGTGAGTCAGCTGTTTTCATTTTTTATCAGGACTCCCAGTGTTTTTGCAATGGTTTCCGATTCTGACGCGTTTTTGTTCTCTCAAGACGCCATTATTCTTAAATTATCTGCGTTTGGTATTTTCAACCCCCGAGTTTGGTTCACTCAAGTAGAAGCATTTTTCTGTTTCTGTAAGATTACTTTCCAGGCCACCATGTCGCTACACAGTTGCCCACTGACATCGCCTCCGAGGTAATTGATATACTCGACTCCGTGTCAGAAGATTCTCCATATGGCAAGCTGAAGGCTGCTATTTTAAAGCGTACCACGGCTTCAGACGGAGCCAAGCTGCAACAGTTGCTCTCTGGTGTCGAGTTAGGTGATTGCACCCCCTTTCAATTACTCCGCCACATGAGATCTCTTGTTGGCGATAATAACATAGGCGACTCCATCCTCAGGCAACTATGGACGAAATGCCTCCCGCTAAATACCTCCGTTATTTTATCCTACAAGGTCCTGACACTCAACTAGAAAAGTTAGCAGAAACGGCTGACAAGGCCCATGAATGTTTCTTTACACGCTCCATCAGCCATGTAGGTGACGCTTCCCCACGCACTGACCCATAACAGGATACTCTCGATAACCTCCAACGTCAGGTGTCTCAGCTGACAATCATTGTGAATAACTTAGCTGGATGTCTTATGAAGGGTCGCAGCTTCTCACGCACCCGATCCTTATCTCGTTCGCGACCTCCCACCTCCAAATTCCAAGCCTCTAAGGTCTGTTATTCCTATAAACGTTTCAGTGACAGTGTCCGCAAATGCACCCAGCCATGTGCATATGCCAGACTACTTCCTAAGTGAAATGCGAATCAGGGAAACGACCTGGCCAGCAAGTAATGGCGGCGGCTATCACTGGCCAAATCAATAGTCGCCTCTTCTACGTCTGCGACAACTTCACTGGGCTCCGTTTTCTCATTGACAACGGTGCCGAGGTCAGCGTTATACCTCCAGGTAAATTCAGATGCGACCTAAAACCCGTGGATTACACCCTAGAGGCGGCTAACAATTCTAAACTCGCGAACTATGGCAAACACCTGTTGACGGTCGACCTCGGACTACGTCGAAGTTTCCCTTGGATATATTTATCATTGCCGACGTTTAACACGCAATCATCGGCGTCGATTTTCTCACAAAGTACGGTTTGGCTGTTGACCTCAGCGGCCGAAAGCTGGTGGACAGCACCACTACCTTGTGCGCTCAAGGTGAAGCCACCAACACCAATTCGATTGGACTTCGAATGGCTTTCCCAGAGGCCAATCTGTATACGATGCTGCTGAAACAATTTCCCGGAATCTTCCAACTAACAGCCAACACCACCGCGCTGAAACATGATGTTTTTCATCACATCCTCACCAAAGGACCACCCAGGTTCGCGCGTCCACGCCGGCTGCCGCCAGAGAAACTGAAGATTGCCGAAGAGGAATTTATGGAAATGTTGCGGCTCGGAACCATTCGTCCTTCGCATAGTCCGTGGTCATCGCCTTTACACATGGTCCCCAGGAAGACGGCGGGAGATTGGGGATCATGCGGCGGCTAGCGAGCGCTAAACAACGCAACTGTGCCGGACAACTATCCCATTCCGCATATCCATGATTTCTCCATCGGCATATCTGGAAAAACGATATTTTACAAAATAGACTTAGTCAAGGCATACCACCAGATTTCTGTGGCCCCCGATGACATCGTCAAGACGGTGATCACAACTCCATTTGGCTTATTCGAATTCGTTCGTATGCCCTCTGGCCTCAGAAACGCCGCACGAACATTTCAACGCTCTATCGACCAAGTCCTACGTGGACTGGACTTTGTGTTCGTCTACATCGATGACATACTGGTCGCCAGCAGCAACGAACGGGAGCATCTGTCTCACTTGAAGTCTGTCCTTGAGCGTTTAAGCCACTACGGCGCCACCATCAACACAACAAAATGCATCTTCGGTGCCTCGTTCATTGACTTTCTCGGTCATTGCATCGACGGAGCCGGCATCAGACCGCTACCGGAGAAATCGAACGCAATTTCGGATTATCCATTGCCCCAATCTAAACAAGTTTCCGTCGATTTTGGGGGGTTGTCAATTACTATTGTCGCCTTATTCCCAATTGCTTCGACATGCATAAACGATTGACTGATCTGCTGCAAAATAACCCAAAAGGCTCGTCTACACTCCAGAAGCCACCACTGCTTTCAATTCCGTCAAGCAGGCTCTGGCTAACGCCACATCCCTCGGCTATTTGAGTACTGACGAACATGCACGGCTAGTTCTAAGGACTGACGCCTCTCAGTCTGCTGTCGGTGCGGCCTTCCAGCGAGTCATCGGCGATGAAATCCGAATGCTATCCTTTTTCTCCAAAAAGCTACAACCTGCCCAAACGGGGTACAGCACCTTTGGCAGAGAATTGCTAGCTATGAACCTTGCCGTCAAGCATTTCAGACATGTGTTGGAAGGACGTCAATTTACCACCCTCACGGACCACAAGCTGTTACCACACGCTTTCAACACTTACCCAGACAGATACTCCCCGAGAGAAACCCGCCAATTGGATTTTCTCTTCCAGTTCACGACGAACACACGCCACATAGATAGCCCTAACAACCTGGTCGCAGATGCTTTACCTCGCGCACACATTCATCACTTACCAACATTTCTCATCGATTTAGAAGCCGTAGCAGCGGCACAACAGAAAGACGAGGAATTTAGTGAACTGCGCTCTCACAAGTCTCTGAAATTCGTTCAGTTACCGCTCCTCCACTGCGACTCCAAAATATACTGTGACATCTCGACCGGTAAGCCTCGACCTTATGCCCCCTCTAATTAACGGAGAAATACTTTCAGCCATTTCCACTCTATCTACCATCCTAGCATCCGGTCCACCGTCATGCTAATCGCTGACCGTTTTGTCTAGCCAATCTTGCTCAAGGACATACGTGAATGGGCCAAGCATTGTTTATCCT
>QNGE01008667.1:0-15762 GCA_008508345.1 Paragonimus westermani | reverse complement strand
GCAAATCATGCAACTTTGCTTTGGTGCATTGGATAGGTGATCATAATTATGAGACATTCTGAAATGGGTTGTTGTTACCAAGTAGCACCTGCTATTTCGTTTGTCATCGAAGAAAACTCAGATGATTATTACGAAAATCAACGCAGTTAGTTAACTCTAGGTATACGATCACAGAGCAATCGCCTCTATTGCTGTGAATTCATATTCAGGATACCCAACTTGAAACAAGTGATACTTCTGAAAGTGGGCATGATTTTTTATTCCGTTCGCTGATTCAGTTTTATAATCTTATCAAGTTCACTGGAATTCTTAACAGGTCTTACTTATACCGAATTTCAAACTCGGCGAATGCTCACCAGAGTAACACTGGAAATCATTTCTGAAGCACAGAGACAAGACTTATTTGTTCAGCTCCACGAGAGCAGCTGAATTGAACTACACATTGTCAAGTATCTCTTAAGGAAGAGGCTTTAATTTTTCAAGCGATATGAGCTCTGTCTGTTTCAGAACTTTCCAATCTGTATTTTATGAAATGGTGTATCGTTTCTGCTGATCACTGCATGGCTAATTATTGACCCACAATGGATAGCCGGTAGTTATATAAATTTGCCAGTTAACGTTCCCATCAACCGTTACAAACGTCTTACATTCAGCAATTATCAAAGTGAACCAGTTAGGTGAATTTCGTTTCAGTTTTGTTTTTCAAATTTTCGAACAGTTTTTCGATACGTACTTTTTCCAATATGTTTGCCCACTCAATAAACGTTGTGTAAACATATGCTGTGTAAACACATTTGTAAATGGAATGGTGGATTTTACCGCGTTATTATATGTACTATTCAACCTGGTGCACGTTGAGAACCGCATCCCTCTCCCATGAACACGGAGGGATAAGACGGTTGGTGGTCGAGCAAACAACAGTACCATTGGTAGAAGGACTAATGCGTAGACAAAATACCGATCCAAATTCGTTCCAATTAGAGTTTCGACAGTAAAACGAAACCAGGCGAACTGATGCGAAATGAATGGATCAAAAAGTGCGATTGTTACGCAAGAAGGACCGAATCAGCTGAGTCGGGAATGACGCGGCCTCGAAGGGAAGACAGCGAACCAACGGGTTTCACACAATGCTTACACAAAATGGACGCGTCCTAGGCATAGGTGATCAACGAAACAAAGTATGAATCTGGAAATATTTTGCCCTCGTCCTGGAAAGGTCTAACACCAGACTAAAACTTAACCTGAGACATTTCACAGTTGATCATTCAGTAAGCATTTTGGCAATGTTACACACCAAATTATTTTTAATCTTGCAAGGAGTGGATTATTACATATCATCTAGTAAATGATGTTAAAACCACAGAAATTGTTGTTCCCAATTTTCCTCTCGGAACAGCTCAGTCAAAGGTGGAATGTACGTTTAACAACGGGTTGTTCCGAATCAGAATTGCTTCCCCTATTTTGAACATGTTAGGATAATCACCACCAAAATTATCTCCGTGTCGTGTAACCAAAGGTAGTATTTCGTTCTAGGCGAAACACTGTCGCCTGACTTACAAAGAGCAAACGCCACTCAAATCCATTTGGTTCTGTCAAAACTAAGAATGAACATACATCTGGTCGACAGCGTTGTGCAGAAACGCTGCAAACCTGTCAACAACTTGAACGGCACTTTCGTCTAGTTACGTTCTTCGTTGACTTTTGTAGCGTCCGTTATTGGTACAAACAGCAGACCTCATATCATTGTGTAAACGGAGCCGCTCAAAGATCACAACATTTAGATGTATCACAAAATATAACGTGATTCGGAATAAGGATAAGAATGGTCGAAATACTGCCTGATCAGCTGTGAATGATCTGTTTCTCTAAAAGTAAACGGACATAACGAAATCATGGTGATAACGTTGTAGGGAATGATGCTCGTGTTTTGGTGGGCAGCAGTGAAACCATTTTTAATTTCACACATAGCATACACGGATGCGGTCATAGGTAAGTTTGTGCTTGCAAAGACTGTAACGTGATCGAAGCAGTTTTAACATTCCTCTGCACATTTCCCATGCTCTTTTGCTGCGAATTTAGTCTTCATGTTAATCCAAAAGATATATTGGAATACACAGCAAACAGGGGGGGAATATTTTCACGATTATTCTACGACATGAATGCAGCAAATGTATTTTCGTTGCCATCTCACTGGACTGTTGGATTTATAAATTCCCAGAAAAAAGCGTACGTTTTATGCTGAGTGTCGAACACAGTTTACACTACCATCTCACTTGCTCACTTTCGTAGAACTGAATGGAGTGGTAGTTGTTCCCATGTACAGCGAATACGCTGATAAATATGCAACACAGTCGCGGTAGCTAAATAATATTTTGTCCGGACAATTTGAGAATGTGTAGTCTAGTATGGCTTGCATGTGATTCGGCTAAATTTTTCTGCAGGTCACATATTAATGGACTATGTAGGGATTCGTGAAGGAAACAATCGTGGTAAACTGGTGGTTTGTGTTGATCAGGTGACCTTCGGTTGCACTTGTGGCCAATTAACTCAAATCTAACCCACACCTGTTGACCAATGTCCTCGAAATCATCTTCATTAGTATTGAACCCATGTAGATTGCTGAACACCGGAACCGGACAAGTAACTCGCTAGTATAGCTGTACACAAGCACCCAACATTAATCAATACCGAACATAACTCTGGAACACCAGTAACTTGGTGCATCATTATAGTATGCGGACCCACCTTGCTGCGCGTTCTGAGTCAACTGATAATGATGCTGCCATCAAGATTCATTATGCTGTGTTCTGATGGTGTGTTTTGCAATTGCGTCAAAGCATCTGTAAAGGAGTTAATGCACCGTGGTTAACGTAACCCAGAAAACTGATCCCGACAGCCTAGCCTCAAACGGAGGAAGACCGTGGTCTAGCAGTTTATTCTCCCTCATTAAATTTTCAGAAGTTCATTTTGAAAACGACAAACCCAAACTTGTCATCAAGAAAATAACCAACTATTGTTCATTTCATCAACTTCAGTATTCTTTAAAGCCGTCGAAGGTAATTTTCCTCAATTTATGAAGTAATAACATCTCCGTCGGTAACCACTTCAATCGAACACAATTAGAAACATACATCGTGATGTTCAACGAATTTGTTTTGAAAGAAATATGGAGGGAAACTTGCTAAGTAGAATGTAATCTCGAAGTAGTTTTCCGTGTGCCACTTTCTTTCAGCTTACGGGAAATTCAAAACTGGTTAGTTTCATTCTCATGAACCTGTATGTGTGGAAACCGTCAAATACATTTCTACCTGTTCTCAGAGAAGCCCTCGAACGCGACACTGTGATGAAGATCGATGTTCCGGTGAAGTATACTTCACATGGACAAACGTTGGATTGCGTAACAGTGGTTTTCTCGGTGAACGCATTTTCATCAGTGGCGTGTCGGCTTTTTGGGAGTAGACTCTTCCCATCTTCTATTTTTCAGTCGGTCGGAGTGGGTACAATTCTGCCGACTGTTCATCCGTACACACCACAAAATTTGCATATCACGGCAAAAGTCCAGCATCGATTGCGTTCATTACTCAATCTGCTGGATTACCCTCAGCAAAAGTTAAGTAACCAATTTACAGAATGTAAATTATGACCGTCTGATTTGAGTGGGTATGATTAAGATACTATATATATAGCCACAAACTGTATATAAATACGCCACATCTCAATTAATCATTTGGTTTATTCGAGTATGAAGAGCACAGTGTTAGTAAACTGAACCTCCATCCCCTCCTCAGGTTACACTGATGGTTAGTTACAGCACAGACAGAATCAAACCAACCGGCCCTCTAATGGCCTGATTTATTCACATTCGCGAGTACAATTTTCGAACAACGGTGATGCTTTATATCGACTAGCAAACTGTAAATTAACTTTGTCATGCTCTGTGGCTTCGATTTGTTTTGGTGAATTCCACGGTCCGCGATAAGCGCTCGTAAATGTTTTGCAGAATCTCTGATAAATTAAATCATGCGCAAAGACGTTTCTGACAGCATATTTGAATTTTTCAATCAAAAGAAATGCGGTGCCATTGTAATTGATCTTTCCACTCCTACATATCTGTTCCTGGAACTAACGGAAGCTCTGCAAGCAGGTGCGTACAAAGTGATTGCATAATTCTGATGCTTAGAAGAAAGAATGTTCGAGGTATACACCTGGTTTTGTTGGTACAAGATATCGGTGGGACCAGCTGGATATATAGAATTCAGGGTCAGCTTTTGTACCCCAGATCGCTGTATTAATATGAACCTTATTACGTCCGTACTGCTAGTGAACGGGTGAAATGTGATAGGATGCAACACGCACAGACAAGCAAGTTCAAATGAAGAGGTAGAACAAAAATCATAGCTGACAAGCGGACAGGTTTTCGTAAAGTCTGATCAATCTCATGACAGCTATTCAGGTGTTGATTAGTGGGTGACACCTGCCTGAAATAAAATAATCGGGGGGGGTCGTGTTACGACAGTTAAAACTGTTATACTTTATAATCCGAAATAAATTGCGCTGTGAAAGAAACGCATTTTCCAGCAACGCGACTGGTGTACTGGCATGGACGTACGATCCAGTTTTATCCGAGTTAACGTCGGGTGATGCATTTTTCTCGCCACTCCTGAGTGCACTCAGATGTTGCTTTGGAATAATAAATGGAAAATGAAAATGTCTTTGTGTGTGTTTGGAGCGACTCAGAAGATGTTCGGGATCTTCACCTATGCAACTATACAGCAGTGACTGTAGTCTGCTGTTACTGAAAGTCTGCTTGAATGGACATTGTTATGCATCCGCTGTACCGTGTTGAACTGATACGTGCATATCACTGAGCACAAGAGCATGATTTGCACAATGGTTTTCCACTTCAATTAGGCTAGTAATTGTTGTATCCTCACAACTGTCATTGTTTGCCGAGAATGGTAGACAGAACAGTGTATCTAAATAGATGATGTGTTACGAGAAGGCCATCCAAGAACTGTCATACTAATGACCCATTTTCCAAAAAGTAACTAAGTACCAACACTTTGATTCATTTAGATGACAGACATTTTTGCTACTTATGATCTCGACTGAAGTTTGCAAAAAAGCGGACCTAATTCACAGTGCCACGAACGGACTTGCCAGATAGCAAGAGGCAACTGAAGTCCATCGGAAATGACCAACTAATTTTCGTAAGGATTAAATGAATGAACCAAAATTAGTCACTAGGTAAACGCTTCAGCTGGTAAATACCTATTATTATGTCATTAGATACAAAATATTTTTTGGAAACCTGCAACTTTCCTGAAACAAATACTTGGCAACAGATTTGAATAATTCCGCGACACCTGTTCTCCCCAAGTCAGCTGGCAATAACCAAGTCCATTTCTCAATCTATTTACCTCAGTTTTAACAGAATTAGCCACTTAATTTGTAGTGATTGTTGAGCAGGAAAGAGAATGGCCTAGGGAACATGGTACGACCCAGATAAAGTGAATATTCTGTGTCAAGTGCCGAATGATTCAACTAACTCTCCAGGTAAGCATTATATATAGAGGATTTACTGTGGTCAAGTTGCAGTAATGATCGATTGTGGTCGAATTCTACACAGTTTATCCATCGGCATGGAACAGCCAATTATTGTTGCAACGACATTCTTGATACTTGATCCATACATGCTATTTTTTCAGCAAGAGATGCCACTCGAGGCCGTACGTACATTTTGCTTTATGCCTTTACGTGAACGATAGACTGTTCTGTTAGACTGTATAAAGTTGAATCGAGGACAATATGTCGAATCAATTCAGGAGAACGGTGGTTGTAACCAAACCAATCAAATCGTCGTGTCAAGCTTACATTTGTAACCGAAGTGAGAATACGGCAAAGACAGCAGGACGAATAGCGATACCCGCAAGTGGTTGTTTGACCTTCACTGCAAATATGAAACTGCTTCGGAAGCAAAATCATCAGGTTATAGCTGACAAGTTATTAGACAATAATCCACATGACTAACACGGGTGTGAGACACATTCTCCAGAGTGTGGTAACCGAAACAATGGACATGGAGATTAGTAATGCATGAAAACTTCACGTCCAACTAGATGTACGAACAGAACGTGGAACATCAGACTGGAACCGAAAGACGGTGTGGGTACTACAGGAATCTCGAATAATTAATAGCGCAGTTTGGTGGTTATATGATGAAAGTCACATACGGCTGATCGCAGCAACCGCATTCTCATGGTTTTACTCCGAAAGCCCCCCTCCCGAGAGGGGCACCACAGTTGAATTTCCTCATATTAGTGTTCATTGGTATATTAGACAATCGGCCTCGCTTTTGAAAAACAATTGCTTTTGCTACTGTGTACTGAACTAATGAGTGAATGCGGTTGGGGGCTTGTAGGTGATATTTCGGTTGTGCCCAATGTGATATCAAAGGTGCAGTGGTCAACACGATTGCCTTCCGAAAAAGCAGTCGAATTTCGAACCCCAGCATCCGCGACAGTTTTCAATAAGAACGGGCTTTAGCTACTGCAGGACTCGGAAAGATGGCATCGGAGTGGAAGTACCGCAGTGCGGCAGTCGCAAGCACGTGAGTGATTTTGAATGGAAACTACCTGGTCGGTATTGGTTGAATGTCAAAGGTCGTAGTAAACTACATCATTAGGCACGTGTCATTTGTTTTCAAGGGTGGGAATAATAAACTGAGCAACTTTAGGTCACTCCGGGTTTGCAAACGTGTAACCGTGTGATTGCACATATGCCTCAATACCCGAGTCTAACCAGAAACTATACAGGGATCACCCGGACGGACGAAATGTTCAGCATATGTATAATACTACCACCAATGTATTACATTGGCTAGACACTAATAAACTAGAGGGACGTTAGGAGTTCTTATTGGCTGGACGTGAGACAGCCACCATCCGCTCTGAGAATATCCACAAATTGCATGAGGCTTCTACTCCTTCTTTCAATTCCACTGTCCAGGCACCGGTTGTTAGTATTGCCGTTACGTTGCCTGAATCACTATGTCCGAACACTCAGCTTTCGAGAGGAAATATCAGATATTTTCTATACGCGTGCGCTTGAAATACATCATGCTTCACAAGCATATCTAGAAATGCGCTTTGGTGGGCGTTAGTTTGATGGAATCCAGTGAAAAGCTATTGTCAATAAACCTTAACGCTCATTTGATGGTCGTTTACTGACAAAATTTTTCAGAGCGAGGTTCGGGTGATTCTCATTGAAGTTATTCATCTGGCTTGGTACTGAGAAATGGTGCTTCGCACACAGAAACGTTCACTTCGGGGAGTCATTCTGGGGGAGGAATATCTGCGAAGTTGGCGAAGACCCTAGAGTTTACATCTTGGTGGACAGAAAAAGTGTATCACTTTGCTACTCACAAGAACTTAATTTCGAATAGCTTTATTCATGCGATTGACATAGTGTGACTCTACTATAAGGAGCAAATACTGTTCACACTAGCATCGATGTGTTAGATCGCTCAGCTACTGATTCCAGTCAATTCATTGACTAAACGTGGTTAATGTAATTGAGCAGAATGAGTTGCGTTTCGAAGCGAGGTGGTGGTCACAAATGATGCGTGAACACTTAGCTTGCACTTCTGTCTGTGTATCGTAAAATGTCGAGTGGAAGGACCATAAGGAATGTCTCCTTGACCAACATTTTTTTCGTTCGTGTTCTTCACGAAGAAGAATTGGAAACAAAACACCTAAACAACTGACCTCACGAAGATACAGTAGTACTGGTTGCGCAATCGGCACAATTCACCCACTTTTGTGACCACGTGTGACAGTTGTCTAAGACCTCCCGCTGACATAGCAAGATGGATTATCAAACACGGTTGAAACGACAGTACTTAGATCAGCAAACGATCGTACAATTTACGGTCAGTTGAATTCGGAGAAGGTTGCACCCTTTTTAAAAAGACCGTAGAAGTGGGATTATTAATGGATATTACTGCAATAAGGATATTTCACAACCTGTCCATTTACATCATCATTTCACATCATTTAGTGCTCCCACGAAACGTACGTCACTCATATCAAGAAGGCTGTTCAGGCTATGTATATTTTGTTGCATTCCACATATTGTACGTGTAAATATAAAGTAGCATTTTGGTGCACGAAAATAACCAGAATGACAGGTGCGCTTATCATGTAGTCAGCACAATTAATCTCGCCGATGCAATAAGTTAGTCGTAATAACAATCTTCATCCGTTCCACGTACGTCGCTGGAATTTTACGAAGGATCGTTTGACAATCTCCTAAAAGATTAGGACATTTTGCTGCATACGTAAATGTGAACATTTACAGGAGGCTCTGGTTTGCTTTAAAGCCGAGAACACTTGAGATGGCTTGTTTTGAGCTGCCCTGGCAACCCAAGGATTCAGCAAGAACCCAATCGTTCAATGACTTCTATATAATCTTGCGAGAAAAGCGCTTAATTCGAGTTAGAGTTCAACCCGTATTGTATCATATGCTAGTCAGGTGGTGGAAATAGCGTTTGACTCGTCGTTGATTAAGTTATACTTTGTGACTTCATACTTTGTTTCACCCGGTGCGCGAAAAGCAGTTCTGGCCATACATCACGCCTTTTCCACAGAACAAATAATCCATGGAGAAAACGTGCGTGCATGTATATTTGTATGTTATCAAAATTGATGGTGTACATGGCGGTATAGGCTAATGTCATTTTTAGCTGGTACCACTGGTACGACGAGTTGATGCAATATAATCCTTAGGAGTTCAACCCTGGCAGTGGTCCCCGGCGGAATGAATGAAAACAGGTGAATCATCTGGAGGAAGCAGCTACGTGAGCTGGTAAATGTTGAACCCGATGATCCATACTGTTTCAAAAGCGAACCCGAATTGGAAATCACGCATGCGTGTGTGGGCATTCGATTAGAAAGTAGTTAGGAACAGCTGTTGGTAGATTTGCCATTTCGGAACGATGTCTCCGGAATTGCCGTTACCATTACCAACCTGATTGCCGGGGCGTTACGCCTTATATAATGCGATTTAAGAGAAGAAATCGCAGGGTTTATGTGTACAAAACACGATCACCCTTCAAGTCACAGTCAGGTACACATGCTGTTAACGATAAGCCCAAATGGATTTTATGTAGATCATGTTTACTGGAAGCAATGTGGAATTTGACAGTGGAACGCCAAATTATAAGGATGAATGAAGGTGACTAAAAGATTCGGAAATCGATTATTTCCATTAATGATGGAAGATTGAATTTTGTGATGATTGCCGGCTGCTCACATGCATCATTCTGATTCCTTTCAGATTTGACGGAGCCATATTCACGGATTTTGTTTCAATAATAAATGTCGCGAAATAAAATACCATGCATTTTTCGCAAACCCATGGCTTGAGAGCACCACAAGAGCACCAACACGGTGAGTATTTCCAAGTAAAAGTGGAGAAGGGATGTCACAGAAACATGGATGCCATCCTATTGCGAGTGCTGAACGCATTAAAAGAGGATAACGTGTGATATTATCAAGCTAATCGTCGACGAACTTTTCAGATGACATTCGGTCTGTCAGTATGATGGTAACTAGAACTCCATCTGCTCTCATAAACCCGTATGTAACAGGTTTCCCAACAAATCACATCACGATGAAGGAAATGAACTTATCAACTGACTGGACGAACGGCTCCCCCAGCAGATTCGAGCATCCGGTAAGCATGTCTCACGCCAGCGTAACCCAACACGGAAGTCCAGCAGGCGAACACTGCTTCAGGTTTACACAATCTGCGAGTGACTAGAACGAGTGTTACTCCCAACCAGTGCTGTCAGTCCAAGCAGTCTGGTAGGTAGGCTAGCTTATACCGCAGTCCATGTTGCTTCCTCAAGAATGATCGGAAAAAGAAGCCGATCAGCACGTTTCGGCAACTTGTGTTGACACCTCTCGTCGTCCTCTTTTTCGTATTCAAAACAACGGAACTGCAGCGTGCCATCGAATCAACACTGATACCGATGTTGGGAACCTAGAAACGAAGACCTGGGCAGAAACACCGCGCGAATATGGAGGAACGTGCGACGTATCTCGACTGCGGAATAGAAACGCATTATAATGTAACGCGTCGAATGAGTGAATGAATACACCGATCTGTGCGTAGATGGACAAATTGGTGGTTGTACGAATGGGTGGGAGATGGTTAGATGGAGAGAGGGATGGATGAATTCACTGCGTCACTTGTCCAGTTAACACCGTCAGGATTCACGCATAGAACGTGCAAGACTATCATGCTTTAATTCATATCTTGTTTTCCGCATCTGAACTGCTAAGGTCAGTCTTGACTATCAGGTCACACTCTACGTTTACTATCTGTCGGATTAATGCGCGCCATTGAGACAGTCAGTTCAAGCTAGCGACAAAAACAGTTCCCAACTCAACGCACACTCTGATGAGGCGTGGCGTTTTGTAGGTCAAGAACACAGTATGAGGTCAACCAGCAATAACTCCACACGGGTTTACACCGTGTACTTAACGTTGAGTTATTGGAGTTGCCAGCATCAAGTATATCAACACACTGGAAGAGATTAAAGTGAAACCAATGAACAGAAGTGGAAGCGTGTTACCTGTGCGCCAGATGACTCAACATGGTTGTGGTGATTGTCGCTGAACCCATTCCGCATCACAGCTGTTTCATTACATCATAGAGAATAAGCTGTACAATTGCGCTCGAAAATAAACGCTTAGTTTGCTCAGTTCGAGTGTCATTCGTACTGGATTGAAATCAGCTCCTGAGCTGAGCTAAGTTAGTTAATTCGTTTCTTATTCTCTGGAACCATCACAATTGTCGTCGCGTGCATCTGTGACAGCTTCCGTTTGAATCAGACGCGGTTAGACTTCTGAACATGCATGATTCGACGTGGGAAATCGGAGACGATCTAGAGCGCCTTGCGATACGGTGTCTCACGGGCATGGAACTGAAGGTGGGAAAGAAAGCCGCCCACTTCCTCACCGTAATTTGTAAAGATACGCAAACCTTGATGAGATTCCTGACATTTCCTAACCCAGCAGTTGATATTTCCCCCGAAACCTTGAATAAACAGCTGCGTTCTCAATTCCTACCTGTAAATTTTGAAGCAGCGGAATGAGCCAAAATCTATGCTTTACATCATACAACACTTACTTTCATTTTATGACTGCATAATTTGTTTGCGCGAAAAGCAGTTCTGGCCATATAAAACGCCTTCTTCACGGATCAAATAATCCGTATGTATGAGTTGGAACGTAAGTCATCCTCCTCTAACGAACCGGCAATAGGTCAGCATAGATATGCACTCAACAAACAACAGCATTTCACGATGCTAACTGTTTTGAACTACATTGAAGTTCGACCACACAACCCTCCGTCTTCCATAGTGTTGACTGTCACAACTGAACGTGGTTTCTACGCAACAGTGTGAAAGTCGCAGTAGTGATCGGATTTCTGCTTAGCCCAAACCTAGAGCCATCTCCCACGCAATTTCGACAACGCGGTGAGCAGGCCAACACACTTGTGACGTGGTCCGCAATACGTACTGCGTATGTATGTACAGGATTGAGTAAGAATAACGTGGCGTTCAGTCACGAGTTATATTCAGTGCACATGTCGTAGTTTGGATGGTAATCACGGAATTCGTTGTGATGACGTTGTTTCCTATTTGGGGGATTGAAAGAGTTCGATTTTTCCAGGTCAGTTCTGACGTTTCCGTAATGGACCCTACAGCTAAATTATCAATCTTGTTTGCTTTCCCCACGTGGGATGCAGCAGTTTCATCATCAGACTTTTTGTTTTTTGATGCCCTGATTTTATATTAATCGAACTGCAAACGAGTCGATACAGATTACATGCACACATCCATAACTTGTCAACGGTATGCAGAGAGTTACAACTCAGTTATATCGGAACAGTACAAGTATTACTTAGCTCAAAATCCCGATCTCGCACACTGAATCGACAATTGCTCTATGTGATCTGTTCTGCTCTGACCGATATTCTATACGGGATGTGTGGTGAAGTTTTCATGCACGTACGAAATGCATTCCAGCTGTAGTCATTACGGTGACCGCCGACGTGGACGTCTGCAGCTGGAGTCCCTGGTGAGAAATCCGAGTGTGCATTGGCAGTTAGAAAACGATGGGTGCTATCCCACGGACGCTTGGATCGCGATGGGCCTCGCTGCCTGAGAGAAATTCAACGTTAATTTGCCGATGACTAATGTCTGGCCATGAACAACTTTGACGCATCCTATATTGACCGGGAAATTCACTGATGTTTGCATTCCACGGATGCCTACACAAAAGCAAATGTAGCGTGTTACCTGACTTGTGCTCGCACCAGGACGTTTGCAGGCCTACGAGATGCCTCAGTGACTGAATATCCAAGTCGGTTCTAGTGTTCATGACAGAAGAGTTGACCATCGACCGATTGGATCATCTCACGCCATTTTGGAGTAGCCACCGCATAGTCCCACAATCTGTTGGGGACAACCCAGTGCTGCAAATTTAGGGTTGACAGTAAGTCAGAGTGTCAGGAAAACAACCCAGTGTAGCTGAGCGCGAAAGAATGTCAAACCCATTATAAACTGATTTCTCCATGGGGAACAGGTTCCATGGGGGAATCGATACCCTTTGTATTCAAGGAAAGAACGCTGAACACTGAGTGTAGAAGCTGCGACAACGATTAGTGAAAACAAGCTAAGAGAGAACGTGAAACCCCTCCATTCAACACAGCATACACTCGATGAAATCCCCGGAAAGAACAGTGTCAACATGACTGAACATCTGAAAACTGTTGACTCAAGGCAATAAGACAACACTGATGGTGCTACGAAATTTTCGCAACTGAGTGAATCCTCAGAGAAAGACAGAAACCGATATGAACAATAGTTGGAAAGTAATTTGACTCGGTTACTTCAGTGCAGTTCAAGAGCTAACGATTGCCCTTGGAGAATAACAGTTGGTAAAACAACCCCACGAAACCCAAATTGAATACTACCGGAGCTGAATTAGAACCATTCACTCAGACATACTATCGATTGTTTGTCAGACCGATATAAATTGAAAGTGCACAAATTTCACGCTGCTTGTTGGATAATGATAATCGGCGTACTGTTGCAGATATCTAGCGCAATAAAATCATGAACGCTAACGCCTCGCACATTAGTCACCCAAAAAGCGGCTTCAGCAGCACTGGCGTTCAAACGCTTTCACATCGGAAGTAGAAAGTTATGTGGAATATGCATCCAATCAAAAGCGGTAGAAATTGGCACATATATTTTATTCATTGAATATACACAATGCAAGCTTCTGTAATGAGTATTTGATTAAGACATAAATTTCTGCTATCCATTCCTACATAAAAATTTGCGACACTAACTGGGCTCTTTCTGGATTGTTCTTTATTTAGGACCATGGTTTGACCGAGGTATCACTGGAAGGTCGAAGTTCGCAGTGACCCTGAAAAACAACTCCAGTAGGTTCTGGCTTGAACTTTTTGATTTTCAGAAAGCGTCGTTTGGATGGTTCGGCCAAATTTTTCTCTGTTGTCGGTTGATGTGTATTACTGCATATAATGGAAAGCCGTTGATACATTTGTCGAACGCAGCAAAACCAATCACAGTGAGATGGCGTATCATTTTCCACAGTGAGAATCAAATGACAATCTCCCCCATTTGGTCGACAACACCCGGGAGCTCTCGGCTTCACCCATTCACTTATCGTTTCAGCTGCTCTGTAACTAGATAACTGCAACTGTCGCTACCCACTGTACAAGAAATTTCTTATTCGCAGTAATCGTTCCGGAGACAGCGTCGTGTAAGTAACACAGAGCGATTAATAACAACGAGACGAGCAAACGTCGGTTATAAATACTTCTGACAGAAGCTGGTACAATAAAGTCATTCTAAACACTGCGTATATAATCCATCCGAAAACATGATAATAAGGTATGATGACAAGCTTTTCATTGCTCAGACTGGTTCAGGGCTGGATTCATCTAATACAGATGTTCCATCAGCTGAGTTGGTGGGACCATAAACACCCATAATTATTCAACAACGTCATCATCACGAGTTCAGTTATTACCATCCAAACTACGACATGTGCACTGAATATAACTCGTGACTGAACGCCACGTTATTCTTACTCAATCCTGTACATACATACGCAGTACGTATTGCGGACCACGTCACAAGTGTGTTGGCCTGCTCACCGCGTTGTCGAAATTGCGTGGGAGATGGCTCTAGGTTTGGGCTAAGCAGAAATCCGATCACTACTGCGACTTTCACACTGTTGCGTAGAAACCACGTTCAGTTGTGACAGTCAACACTATGGAAGACGGAGGGTTGTGTGGTCGAACTTCAATGTAGTTCAAAACAGTTAGCGTCGTGAAATGCTATTGTTTGTTCGGTTCACACGCGATGTAACCAAACTTTTGGTTATAGCAAGTGTGGTCGTTTTCCTTCATGCAGCTTTCAGTTCCATATCACCGAGCGCGACACTGCTCGACTGTGACTACATTTCTCAGTAGCCAGTGCAGTGGCAATGTGTTGTGCGTATCTATGCTGACCTGTTGCCAGTTCGTTGCAAGAGGATGACTCACGTTCCGACTCATACATACGACGGAAGAAAGCGCTCTTTGAGAATGAAATGCTACAGGAGGATGACTCACGTTCCAACTCATACATACGACGAAAGGAAGCGTTCTCTGAGAATGAAATGAGTTCGTAGTAGCATAACGTGGAGTTCATTTCCACTTCGTTGGTCCATTTGCTTCGCTGTTGCTGCTTCCTAGAAATTAGCTTCTTCAACTTAGTTACTCCGATCCGCAGTCTTTTTCTCAACGACTCAATCCAACGCAGTATGTTGCACATTGATTGGCAAGAAGCAGGTCTAGAAGCAAGGGCTTTTTGCCACGTGGATGATCATCGGTATCAAATGATATTGAGTATTCCAGCTGTTGATGTCAGATTAGAACGGAATCAACGGAGTTGCCTAGGCTATTTACAGTAGGCTGCCTTGTTCATCATACTGCTGTTGATGAGAAGACAGGAACACCACTGAAAGTTTGTCATCTTTCTTTGCAACACAAACTGCGAGCCTGCTACAGGCTGCAGTCTTAGTCAGGAATGAGTGAGATCCTGCATCCGGGCATTTTCATATAGTGTCCAATTGGCACATGAATCGGGAGTTAAAATTCCTTTCAGGCTGCAAGTAACTATTTGGTTTTACATGGAACGTTATCAAGTGATAATAAAAAATCATTCAGATGCGAACCGTGATTCATCTGCATCGCTTCTGACGTTCAGGGACACATTTCTGTCCATTCTACTACACGAGAATTATCGAGCTGTGAGCTAACTGATAAATATCTCGAATGATCTGGTATTTCAGTGTAACAGGCGGGTGGCATTAATACCAAGACTCTGCAAAATGTACATCGTTATATTTCGAGTACACAGCACGATCCAGAATGTCGTTCTTGGGACTTCAGAAGATGCAGGTTGTTTACAATTGTGACCAGCTGTCCACTGATAGTGGCCGAACTCGATGCAGATTCTAGGTGAACATTTCCATAGATTGAAAATTATAGACAATGTGTACAGAAAAGCACTTCGTCCAAGCACGACGGCTCTATCTGTCGCTTTCCTAATATACTCTGTGTGGAAAATTCAGATTGCAAGTAACTAGTTGATTTTACATGGAACGTTAT
>QNGE01008665.1:0-11096 GCA_008508345.1 Paragonimus westermani | reverse complement strand
AGAGTACGAACGTTGAAGGCACCTATATTAATTTGAGTTCTAGGTCGAAGCACAGGACGGGGGAGGTCTGAGACTGAGTGGCGAGAGCTGGGACTTATCGGCACAGTGTTACTATGATTAATTATATCTGCTGTGGGACCTGCAGAGAAGTTATCAGAACTGGGAATCGGGAGGGGCCTGAGATCTAAATTTGATAGGACCGTGGGGGAGGGGTCAGCAGTAGCATGTTTTCGCCTATCCACCCTACTGTATGCAGCAAATGGGGCGACCCGGTTTGTACTGCGAGACGGCCGATGCAGTATGGAATTGTTTATGTTGTGAGGAGTCATGGTTGTATGTGGGCTGAGATACTGCCAGTACGCTCAGACCTAGACAGGAGAACGATTAGGGTTCTCAACCAAAGCCTCTGGCTCAAAAGCCAGTGCCGCAAGATAGCGGGTGGGTGGCGGTGTACCAGAAATGGCACGTTTTTCAGGAAGAGATGCCAACCATCTTCCAACCTCCAACCTGGAGGACCAGGAGACTGTGGGTTGTCAGACCTCTACCTGTTGGCCTGCCTGGTATGAGTAACTCTGTCCAGTTTAGCCGACAAGGTCATCGAGATGCGCAAGCCGTCACATCACGTCAAGGTCCGGTCTCACCGTGACGGTCCAGAGTACGTATTCAAGTATTGTGTTGCACTCCTGAGGCATCAATCCATGACCTCAAGTAACGTCATCTACTTAAGTACACCACTGGATACGTGTCGATCCAGGTGCTTCTCTTTAAGGGCCTCGGATAACTTTGAACTTGAGTGGGGATCAGTGTCTTTCGGGGATTTAGTCCGGGTGTCAACATCCACAACTGAAAGGACTCTGCCAAACCTTCAGACATCCAACCACTAACAAAGCCACGCAGGTCAGAAGTGGCCCACAGCGATCATATAAACGTCCGGTTGTTCTCATTTCCGGCCTTTTCGCTTCAAAGTGTTCTTGTAAAGTCCACTTTATTCACAAGCACCAGAATCGAATGAAGCTTTTGGGGGTCACCTTCAACACCTCGAAGGATTCATATGTGGTCCGCTCCAATGACACATGGAACAAAAGTGGGTACAAAACCGCCAATCGCTCCCTCGGGCTCCGGAGGCGGAAACGGTTAGAAGGCCGTCAATCTGCGACCAGAAAGGATAGGTCAAAAAGAGAAGCACGAGGCTCAACTGCCATTCATACATTCCCCCCCGTTATTAGGATTCCCTTCTCACACTCTGTCCCGTGCCTTTCTATTTTACCTAATCAAATGAGGACGTACCTATCAAATACATACATAGTAACTGCTTGAAAACATTAAATAAGCTATCGGGAATCAGATAGTTGGTTCATAACACTAACACTCGCATTCTAGCTCGTACGGATATCTGTTATGATGAACTGAGTGTTTCAGGGTACTCATCGCATTAAGCAGACCCACCGTGGATGAATGAGAGAACTAGACTAGATACTGACGCGATGTGATGACCTGCGCATCTCGATGATCTATTGAGCTAGACTAGACGGTGTGACGACCACACCGACAGCCGCTCATGCCAGACAGGCCGATAAATACAGGTTTGATAAACCATACTCGCCTGCTTCTCCAGGTTGGATGTAAGTTGGCATCTATTCAGGAAAAAGTGTCAGTTCTGGTGCATTGCCACCCACCTGCTGCCTTGTGGTACAGGCTTTTGATTCGAAGACTTTGGTTGATAAATTTAGGTGTTCTGTCTAGTTCTGGGCATCTTGGCAGTATCGGAGACAGCATACAACCACAACAACCAAAGCCAGAATCCTCCAAAATCTAGTCACCGGAGGGGGGTTAGCATCCGGATAAATACGGAGCAATGACTCAAATTCCAGTCCCACAGTCAGTGTTATATATCGTTTATTTTCATACAGCGCATCCGACGAGAAGGCAATTTTTGCCGCTTTAGGCATATTCTCGCGTCCAAAACGATTGCCCATTCTTCATGAGCGGTTTCAACGCATCCGGACTCAGAAGAGTAGATAAATCTCATCTGGACTATGAGCTCGGGTGCTTGAAATTTGCAATGATGATCGATGAACAACATGTCAAAAACCTACAAAGCACCATCTGGGACAGATATTCTTCTTAGTTGATCTTGCTGACAAAAACAAAGCTCATGTGGTAGAAAGGGTAGTCACTAAACCGCCGCTGAAAGAGAACATTTATCGCCAGTTTTTGAGTTTATCTGTTTATATGTGACAAAGACTTCAGCCAACAACTTCCAGGAAGCAGACTTCTTAAGCTTACACCGCCTCCAGTCTGACTCAGTGGATTTTAACTGTCATCTTTTTGAAGCCATAAAGCTGATGAGGCGTTTATTCCCCACGAACTACGGAAGTCCTTCACATGAGACATGCATCGCCCTTTCGACATACGTTTGGTATTATCAAAAGAGACGCCCGGTATGAGGAATAGTTTACTGTTAGATATCCATTAAACGGTATGCAAAAACAAACCACGGAAGAAGACGATTATATGTAGGGTTGATTTTTACCCAAACCCTCGGCGGCAGTGCAAGGACAGTTTGGTTGGGGAAACATCCCGCACAGTGCTTACAGACGTTTCCAGTAGTCGCCTCAAATTCTCAGTTTTTGCCCCCTTGTTTCCGTGCAATCAAGTCGCGCCATATTACTCACAGGCGAAGTGGCACGTTACACAAGTTCACCTTTACATCCTAAACAGAAACTCACGAGCAAACCGGCGGATCCAGAAATTCGCATTGCTCGAAACAGTTACAAACAGGAAATCCGCCAGCACACCCAACAGGTACAGACGAACATCGCATTGATAGCTCGCGCAAATAATAACTTTATACTCAAATATATGCATCATCTGTGATTGCCCGACGGAGAAACCTTCTTAAATCAGGTGGTCGTTGAGGCAATCAACAATTATTACCCAGCAGTCCACAATGTGGTCCCACTAAGCTGACATCCTGTTTTCCCGAGGCGAAGTGTTCAACAACCGAGGTTCATGTGCTCGATGTTCAGGGTCTTTTATATGGAGTCAACTTACATGGACCAGAGGCGATGAATCTTCAGATGTTTGAAGAAATAGCCCTGAGTCTTAGAGAGTACATTGATAACCTGTTTAAACATGTACTCCAAAACGACATTCCTCTTGAGGCATGCAAAGAGTTCACCATCACCACCACCTATGTGAGGTAATGGGGCATTTGTCAAAACACACCATCTCTAAGCGGTTCTTTTCGAACTGTTCCTCCTATAACCAGTATGATTTCGTTCCTGACCGATCATATACAACCGGCATGTTGTCATGGACAGTCGGGAAAACGCCGAGGACAATGACCTTAACTCAGATGCTGTCTTCTCTGACTGTACCATCCTGGGAAAAATTCTGCGTTGGATCACGCTTTGTCTTGACTGCAAAACCTTAACAGCTAAAGCTGGACCACATATCTTACCAGGCTGCCGCGGGAGCTCCTCAAGGAGTCATGCGTAATCTCCTACTATTTTTCATACATACCTCTCGGTCTTACTTCTGATAACGCTCTCTTTTATGATCACGACTTCAATATGGAACGCTCGTTGTACGGGCTTACCTAGAAGGCAAAACTCCTCCCAGTCCATTCCTTCTCATTAACCCACTGTCCGAAATTCAGTCGACTGGAACGTATGCCTAGCTACCGCCTCCTTTTGACCACGGTCGTCGGCGTTTTCTTCAATCTGCCCACAACCCATCCAGTGGTTGCCAACACTGTATGATTTCTACTGGTTTCCTATCTCGCGTTCGAGGCCATATCGTTGCGGCTTCATTCGCTTCCGTCTTCTGTGGAACGGCCGTACTTGTTGGTCCTCTCTGTTCGTAATTTTCTGTCTGCTTTCTCTGTACTGGGAGCGAATGGAGATTTGTGTTATGTTCACGTAGTAAACCTTGTATCAATGGTGTCATTGTTCCCGTGATCAATATACGTTGTCATTTTGTGGTCGCTGGAATCGGATGCGTTAATCAAAGTTCATCTGGTGAACGTACACTAGTGACTCAGGTGATTGATCCTAACGATAGTAAGTCGTAGTCAAATGGTTGTAGTCCCACTCTCGATGACAGCAAACGTACACACACGCCACTCGGAGGCTCCCAGAGTTTATTTGTAATAGCACAGAGAGTGCAACGGATAGCCTGAAAACGGAATTGAAGAACAACCTAAGCGTTAGGCTACCGTCCAGTATATTCTTCTTCCATTATCACCAGATGATGGTTAAAAAGTGATTTGTAATTCTTAGAATGACAAAACACCTTTTCTTGTATGAACAGACATACATTACATGCGCTTTGCGGTGGTAAATACAAGACCAGTGTCAATCAAGTCAAGCAACCCGGTCCAAAAAGTGGCGCACACTATGTCCAACGAATAGTTACCAAAACGACCACGAGTCCGCACCAGTTCTCATACAAGCCTCATTGTTCGCTGATGATAAGCAAGAGTCTCAAACCGTCTGATCATTCTTGCTAGGCAACACACTGCAGGAATAAGCAAGGTGTTATACATCCTTTGCCATACGATGCACTTTCACGTCTTAGGATTCCCATGGCATCCGTACTAGTGATGTATTCCAGCTGTTCACGACTCGCCGAGGCAGCAGTAACTTCATTTCTATACGTTTTCTTTAACACAAGAAACGTTCGTCCGACGGTAGCTGACGAAGCCGCAAGAAGCTTCACAGGTCCTGATCTCAGATCATTCTTTTCTTACAGGGTTACCAGCCAGTGGAACGACCTGCCGTCTGAAGTTGTTAGACGCCCTCTCAGGAACTGTTTTAAAGCCTTATTAAATTGTCACTTACATGCGACATTACCGGACTCATATTCTAGTTCTGCACTCAGCGCCCGCCGTCAGACCCTAGTTTCAATGACTGTTGTTCAGATTGGCAGAAGCTCGATAGACATCAAAATGGATATGATGAATGAACCCGGGTGATTCTGGCCTTGGACCTAAACCCCATGTGAAAATCGTTGAGATCTCAGAGATTTTCTGAAGCAGACCACTATACAAGCGGGTAGTTTGAAGGTTAAACCTGATCACCTTGAGAGAGGAAAAGTGACCGAGTGGTAGGTAACTTTACTAACGTCATCAGTGGTAAATGCTTTCTTTGGAATGCTTATAGTAGGAAATTCGAACAAACGGAGGGAAGGCATCACCACTGAAGAGCCTCACTTCTTACCACTTACAGTCGGCGTACGCTCACATCACATTTCACGGTAGGGTCGTTTGGGCTTTGAATGAGCTTACTCAGGGACCACATATAATCCTTAAGACGAGCAAACCTAAGTATTACCCAACACTCCACTCTCTACAGAAAACCCGAGGAGATGGCTTGAAAGTGAAAGATATACACAAATGTGCATATTATCTTGTATAACTATCATGGTTTTGGAAGTAGTATATAACAAAACTGAGCTGACTACAATGGATCGCAGTGCATAAGGTAAGCAATACAGAAAGCTTAGCGCACTGTTATAGTCGATACACCCATTTCAGGTTAGTAGACATGGTCGACCTCATGCGTCCTCCGCACGATGTTGGCTACAGTTACATGGTCGGGGTACATGGACGTAGTAAAATATATAAGCCATACAACGTCAGGTACACTGTAACAGGTATTATCTAACGCTTCTTTCATACTCCCCAAACTACGGGCTATACCCTTGTACATTCTTAAAAGTTGGTAACTTTTATGAAACTGATAAATGCTTCCGTAATAAGCCCGACCACATCTGATGTTTTTAGATGACACCTCACGAAATGTTACAGACAGCAATCAGTGACGTAGTTCACTTCGAACCGTCTCGAACAATGCTCAAGATCCTTAGATAAACGCATTGAGCGCTCAGAAAAACCGTACTATGGATTTTGTGATGTAACCCTATGTCCTAAGAACCACCCAGGACCATGTGCAATAATCCTCCGCACCATACCAATTCAGCAAACTACGGTGATGACCATTTCCAGCATCCTATGTTCGCCCGCATATTGAGTGCAATAAACGTCGTGAATCCGGTGGTCAGGATGAATAAAACTGCTTTAAAATGGGTAACTTACCCTTTTCCTTATTTGCCGCAGTATATGCGAATCCGGCAGCCTGGCCCGTTTTCCGTCCAAAGAAACCATTTAGGTTTGGGCCAGTCTTATGATTCCCACCTTTCTCTACGGTGTGACACTGCGCACACCTCTGAATAAATAACTTCTTCCCTTTGTCCGCGTCACCGGCCGGGATGCCCATAGCACCGAAACAGGACGTGTACGGCTTGACCTTGAAATGGCGCACTCTCACTTAACGAACAAAGTGATTAAAAACTGTGCAATATCATATATTGGGCTTCACTGAGTTCAGTAAATAATCCAGTGGCAGGAGGATAGGTGAGTTAAGGCTTATAATATATTGTTGTGATTTTCATCTCCTGCTTTATTATTTATGTGTAGTCCACATCAGTTTCCCGTTCAAAGTGAACACCACGTGTTCAGTGGATGATGGACGGAAGTGTAAAGCTACAGTTATTGATGGTTCCGTTTCTCCAGGCGAGGAATCCCTGTGCCAAAGAAACCGTCATCGTCACTTTTGGAATTTGGTTGTCTCGAACAATAAAACGGGTGCTGCCGCGCGCCGTCTCTGTCTTCTTCGTTTGCGTGGATATTTCGACGAACGCGGGTAGCTCGAAATTTGGTTTAAATCTTCTGGCTGTTACTGTCTATTCATATTTCTGTCCTACTGGTTCCCTGTGCATCAAAAACTGCATGAGACTACTGTTATTCGTTGTTGCATCAGATCTAGCAGTGCTGGGACTCAGCAGACACTATCTATGGCAGCAAGTGTCTTCGGCCGGTATGGATGTGAAATATCCGTACAAAACGGCATGCAGTGCCACCAGTGTCAGACGTGGCATTACTTCAAGTGCACTGACTCCAACAAACACGAGTAAAAACAGCTAGTTTCTTCATCTCTCATTTACATCCACATGAGTTGCAGGTTTCACGAAGACTAAGGCACCGGTCCGATGCCGACTGATCTTACGCACACCACGTCAAGTGAGGTGATGCAGAAAACCTGCGGCTGTGAATGCGGAGCTCTTATTAGCTCTGTATCTCCTATTTCTTCTATGTGGATTAAGATAGAGGAGAACCAACGGACTCTGTCCGAAATGAAGCTGGATCTACACTCTCTGAATGAGTATATATCAACTGCACAAATAGACGATAGTAAAAATGGAGGAAAAGGCGCCCAGGGTAAAGAGAGTTGTTTTATGAGACCGCTTTCCTGCAACCTCCTCTCCAACCGAGCTGGCTAAAGCAGTCCTAGCGACCTCATTCTCCCCCGATGTCACGCACCTGATACTTGCGTGTAGGCTGCGGGCCAAGGTAACGAAAAAGTCATTTGAACATTTGATAACCTTGCCATCCATGCTAAGCGCCGAGGTAGTGTTTAGAAAAACAGAGGCTTCGAAGTCTGCCAAAGCTCATTTGAAAGGTGTGTCTTTCGACCGCTTCCGACAAGAGAGGGCGAGATGCGGACAGCGGACTGAGATTGAGCCACGAATCATGGCAGTCCAGAAGCTACAACTAGAGACAAAAGTCGTAGTTTCTGCTCTCGAAGTATCCCCTCAGACCCCCGTGCATGCTTTAGAAAGCGGAGGCATCGTCTGCATGGTCGTTCCAACGCCCGATGCCCAAGGCACATGCACCGACACCGCGCAAAAACCGTCTTCAGAGTTATCTTCCCCAAAATCCACCAAACTGCCCGTCAGAAAACTCTTCCTCCCAAGAATTTGAAGGGGAAGCAGCCTGCTAGGGCTGCCTCCTGCAACTCAAAAACATTAGTTTAGCCCATCCGTATGAATATTTCCATCGGTAGCCCCATAACACACCGCGCATTGCCGTCTTCCATACCCCACACTCAGCAAACGAATAAGTCAAATTTTCCGTGGATTATAACCTCCAAACACCCTCCCAAGCAGCGGAATTTGTCAGGGGTGAAGAGGTTGCAGGTTGCGGCGCCAAGAAAGCTGGTCAACCGCCCTGCAGGGTCGCTGACCTACGCACAGGCGGTGATGTCGCGCCCACAAAACAACTCGGAAGAACAGACCAGGTCCAGCACAACCGTCATCATCAATCTCAGGTCTTCTTTCCAAGGATCTTTCTTGCACCTTGCTCTCTATCTACTCGCGAAACCCAGCTAGGAAGTAGCTTTCAAATGCATGTATGCAAACTGTCTGAGTTTGTTCAATAAATCACCGGAAACCAGACAGTTAACTCGTGACACCCAACCCCACATGTTCGCCTTCACGAAGACCTGGCTTACAGTTGATATCAGTGACAGTGAACTGGGTCTCCCGGGGTATTCAGTTTACCGGGTTGACTCCGCCCGAGGGAGGATGGGGGTTCTGCGTTTTTCTTCAGCAGTGTCTCCCGACACACACGGTTATCGGTGACTTCCAGTCCTCTGATAAATGTGATGCTGTGTGGCTTCGACTAGCGCTGCGTGGCCAAGATTCACTCCTAGTGGGGGTTGTATATCCTCCTCCTTCATCCGACGTCTCCGATGACAACATACTTCTGGTAAGCCTAATAAACTTCCTAGGCTTACAAAGCTTTATCCATCTGCCTTTGGGTGACTTTAGTGTACCGAAGATAAAGTAGGCATCAGTTTCTCACCAGGACTAATAATATATATATCAACGCATACGTGAGAGGCACGCAGGGTTATGCGCGATCACGGCAGATATTTACAAACGATATAAAACGAATAACTAAACGGTAGCACAAACGTGAAGCCTGCTATCAAAAAGGACGCGTTCAAAAACGAAATGACTGTGGTTTATGAAACTTTGACGCCCGCAACAGAGAAGGAGATAGTTCGCTCGCTTCACAGACTTAGTCCCAAAAAATGGAATGTTACACTAATTTGCTTTTTACAAGGTTGTGAGAGGGGAAATGTTTTAAACAGTTCAAGGTCACATCGGGATTTGTTCGGGCAAACGGAGAATTGTGTCGATGGTTTGCAGGGCCGCATGAATTGGGCGTGTGGTAACTGAAGCTCACATGACGTCCTTTTACTGGATTTATTATTAATTGGCAAGTTCACATTTTCCAACATTTTGGACAACGCATATACATGAATAAACGCATGTCATAAAAATAATGTTGAGTTGCAATGGTTAAGTGAGCGCGCACTAGGCCAAGTGCTAAATGATCTTGTGAGTAAATCCTATGACAAACTTTTGAAGCAGGTTGTTTTCCAGGAGCGTTGGACAGCGGGGTCGTCATATACGTACTACTCATCCGACGGCTTCATGTTTCTCGGACCACATTCGAAAAGGTCATCAGGTGATACAGATTGTTTGAAGATAGACGTTGTGTTTGTTAACGTACAGTAGCCGTCCAGACGTTTTTGAAAACGCTGAGTGTTGTTACTGCCTGTGATTTATTTGGAAGTTTATTCCAAATGTAGGACTACTTTACAAGGAATAAGTTTGCATGTACAATTTTCCGGATAACAGGGTGGTAAGGTGGAACCCTTATTTATTAGACTATATGGAGGGCTCAGTTTAAGCGTGCGGTAGACGCTATGGTAATCACATCCAAAGTTTTGAGTACAGATAGCAGCGTCAGGTTTAACATCAGCCTCCGCAACCAGAGTGGAATAATACCAAGATCACCACGCGGTTGTCTGTAGATGGGCGGAGACTGATTTCCTGGGAAGCTTTCGGTGAGCGATCGTTGAATATTTTCCAATGCATGTCTATCACACTTACGTCAATGACGGTTAATGATTGCGCTATACTCCAATTTAGGTTCGGCACACACTTTGTACGGTTTTAGCTTCGCAGCTGGTAGACTCAACGTCATTTTACACAGCCCATTGTTCTTTTAGTTTTTTTCTACCTGGAAGCATACTTGTTCAGAGAAATTGAAGAAGTCCGAGTACCGTATTCCTGGATCTCTGACCGAAGTGGCTGTGTCTATATTACAACCAACTAGTGAGATAGAGCCATGAGGTGATTTACAAGCATCAGTGATGATGTTCGATTTGTCCGCTGAGAACGACATCAACCATGTTCTGCACCACAACTGCAATGACGCTAGGTCCTGTCGTATACTTTGTAGACCGAAATTGATGTTACTGCCCTGGCGGAATGTGTAAATGATTTGGATATCGTCAGTAAACAGAAAGGGCTTGCCATGTGTAATAGCGTCGCATAAATCCTTTATGTACATTAAGAAGAGCAACGGACCCAGAACGCTTCCTTGGACCACCCCACTAGTCACTGGTTTTGGTGTTGAGCGGCGACCTTCAAGGTATGAGGACAGCCAGCTATACAGAAGATCTTGTATGCCAAACGGTGCTAATTTGATCGAGAGGCGCTTATGAGGCACACTATCAAAAGCCTTTCGCACGTCCAAGGGTATGATAATTACTGCATTTCTTGCATCCATGGACGTCGATATATGGTTTAGGAACTCCGGCTCACATGTCATACAAGAGCGTTTACTGAGGAAACTGCGCGGTGAAGGGTTTCTGGGGTTTTGGTTCATCATGACGACGACAACAAACAACTTTATTATTCTTTCAAACATTCTCGAGCAAACTACCATGGTTTATGGAGCTTGACAGCTTCAGGGAAATGCTGAGGAAGCAACCAGCGCAGTATACCCCGTTCGTGGACTTCACCAAAGCGTTTGATTCTGTGAGCCGTGAGGCGCTGTGGACGGCGCTTGGTGATTTTGGAAGTCCAGGTGATTTCGTCAATATGATAAAATTGTCGCAGGTGGACATGAGGGCGAAAGTTCAGTCGTGTGGATCGACCTCCGATGTTTTTGACATTTTCACAAGCTTGAAATAGGGCTGTATGTTGTAAAGGGATGGGAACGGATAAAGGCATTGACAAAAAGTCAACCATTGATTCGGAGAAGTCTACGGTCAATCACTGTCGAAAACACGAACAGACTTTTATATCAGCGCAGAGAACAATCAGCACGACAAAAGGCTCAAGCATCGGATTTTGTTAGAGTTAAGGATAGGGTTAGGGTTAGGGTTAGGGTT
>QNGE01008664.1:0-15770 GCA_008508345.1 Paragonimus westermani | reverse complement strand
ATGTTTTACGTTTGCAACCGATGAGTTAACGAAATGTTAATATATCGCAACATATATATCCTTTAGTAGTTGCAGGGATCTCGGTGTTTCAAACATCATCAGAACGCAAATTAAAATGTCCAGCTGCACCAAAAGGTTGCTTCATCTATTTTGGGTGAGTATTTCGCTTACACACTTACATAACAGTGCGCGGGTCCAATCTGTTGCAGCCTATTCTACACTCTTATATGGACGCTGTGAAGACAGCTGGGGAAAACAGAGCTCTAGGAGGGATGTTACATGAACAGCGTATGAAATATTGAATGAAAAACGAATCTGGGTCGGCCCAACTCGATAATCCATAATAATAATTTACCTGGATAAACAACAGAATAGTTTGTAGACGCTAGGTGACAGTACATTTATTCAATCTGTAAGCTAAATGCTGTAAACCAACATTTCAAAAGCCTATCCGACGGATGAATTTGCACGGAGTGCATGAGACACCTCAAATAAACAGTGCATCCTGAAACTTGCCAGGTGAGCATGTTGCATTCAGTCTTCAACCGATTATATTTTTAAATTATACGCATAAACTCTTCGATACTCAGGAAACTATACGATTGAGACCCTTCGGATGATTTCAATTGACCGAATGTGAGTGAATCATTAATTTAATTAACGAAGGCTGGCTGAGGATTTTGAAATCTACGCATACGTTCACCGTGGTCAATTATTTTGAATAAGTGTCTGACATGTTGGTATAAGAACATAGATTTCGATTTCAAAAATACCGGTGACTGGAACCCACCTCTTATTGCTAACAGAAACATGCTGGTGTAATTTTAGCCCCATTTTATTCGTATGCTTTTTTAACAATTGGTGCTACATGAATTCGCCTACGGCGACTAGTTACGTGCAAACAGCAAAAAATTCCGTGTTGTGGATGGCTTACAATACTGTGTTGAAAGTTGTATCTTTTGTCTTCACAAAGCTAATCACGTAGGCCCGATTATTCTTATTGGATCCAATGAGCTTACGTGCGTTCAGACAGTAAAGTATGCGTGCAGCTTGATTTACGAAAACGTTTTGTTTTAATATACTGCTTTTGGTAAATAGTAAGTAGTGTAATTATGGTTACTGTTTTAATCACGCCGGAGCAAAGTCTGTTGCAGCTGTTTGTGTTCACTGTAGACGAGTTAGTATCACGAAATTGCAGACTGTGAAGCCAATACAAAAAAGCCTCACTTTAAAACTTATTTGGTTGTTACCATGTCAACGCCGTTAGAGTTCCTTTTGCATACACAAAACGGGATGACATCTGATCTCCGTTTCCACTGCAACCAATAGGAATCGTCTGTTTCGAGCTAACACCAAAAAACGAAAGGCCTTTATTTGGTCAATCATGCGCTGCATTGAAGTGATACCACGCGACCAATGGAGCTGGATCCTTCCGAGTATTCGTCGTCAGCCTAATTGGTGACTGTTCAATCGTTTCGGTGAGCGTTCGGCAACCCTGGTTCCAAGCTGCCGCTCAGTTCGGTCAACGCAGGATGTTCCAAAATCACCTTCCTATTTCGAGGTCAAATCTTCTTTGGTGACTAGAGAAATCATCTGTTTCACTGATGACGTAGGGACTCAGACTGTCCCAAGCATGACCGCTGGTTTCGTAGCAAAAATGTGTGAACAGAGTTCGATATTGTTGTAGTACCTATTTTAGTGCCAGTAACGGTAAGATACCGTCAAGATAGGTGACTACAATCAGTGTTTTTACCATCAAACTTGTCACCCCAGCAAACGTCCCTTTGCTTGGTCACAAGACTTTTGGACTTTAGAAGACACTTCAAAAATAACAGTGAACCGGTTTTCCGGCTCCATCTGTTCCAAATTTGGTAACGCACTTACAAGCCTACCCTAGGGAGAACGAGGCAGTTGTTGCTAGCGGTTTTCAAGTTTCTTCCTACCGGTCATGGCCCTATAGTTGTATGGGGAGATCTGAACTGAAGAATGAGTCGAATGAGATGCCATTTTTTAATTACACACAAGAACAACCCACTAATTTGTTACAGTGATAATACCTTGCAGGCAGGCACGTTTTGCTGTTCATTTTCCGATGCGTTCTCTAGAAAGTCATCGCAGTAAGCTTAGTTGGCAATCCAGCATGCATGGCACGCTTAACATCTCTGGGGTCAGTCATGCCCATAGCTGTGTGGGACCTGGAGATTGAACCACCGTCGCATGAGCTACCTACAAGAGCAGATCGCGGTGACTGAAAATCTTACGTGAAACTCTGTGCAGTGCTCCTGGGTAAGTTAAATGTCCGATAAGAACGACCAGAAAAAAATAGGAAGAAAAAACACCGGAGTGCTTTTCTCGACCACAGAAAAACAACTCAGTTACTTGTGAGGAATCCGTTAACATTTTAGATGCATGTTTAAAGGTAGCAAAGATCATACTAAGTGCCCATTAAAAAATGGTTCGATAGCTTGATAAGAACTAATTTGTTGCTTACGCTGATGGTAGTTTTTTGCACAGTTTCTGACTAAATATCCCGGGAAGTTGTAAGCATCACTAATTTCACGCAATAAAGTCTGCTCGGCCTGTGATGTATGCTCGATACACACTGAACGTTCGAGTGATTCATTTGGACGGTGTCTAGTCAGATTGTTAAGGAAAAATGAAGCTTTTTCCCTTTTCTACATTCATAAAAATTAATGCGAGAATTGGGTAAAGTATCACTTTTGTAAATAGTTCCGTATCTGAACCAGCATGATATCCAGAATGCTTAAGGTCGCACAACATAGAAAAATCAGTTTTAGTTTTGGCCGTGGACGACAACTAAAACGCCCCGTGTGAAGAAGCGTTCGATCAATAAATGAAAACTTTCAAATCGAATGCCATCCACACTTGAACGCAGCCCCAGTATGCGATCCATTGTGGGTTGTGTCCAGTTTGAAATAACCTGAATATCTGAACTTCCATTATGCAAAGAAATAAATCATCACCTTATGCAGTATGGTGTGTACATTCTGGTTCACATTCATTGGAAATACAAAGACGGTTTCGTGGTTGATACTACTTATCAGGTGTGTGTGCACCCGACAGAAATTCGACTACATATGCTATTACCGGAAGGTCACACACTAGAGTTTTTAATCAAATCCTGAACGTTTCCTGAAAGTAGTGTTCACAGTTTCACTGACCTATGGGCTTCATTGATTCTGATATAAACAGCACAAATAACTCGCAGTTAAAATATTAAAGGCTCTACGCTCTTCGTACAGAACACGGGTAAACAATCCGAGGTTCGCCGGGATTAGAAGGTGTATAGAGTGGGTGGAGACGTAACCTTGAATGGAATCCGTTGCTTCGTATAATTGAGCATTTGTGAACAAGCCGGTACCAACAGAGCATATCAGGTCTGCTGCGGCACCCAAGTGCCTATTGCATGGGATCAGTTCAAGAAAGCCCTTCACTGTGTGATCAACTAGCTTTTGACGGACAAGTTGGGATATCAGTCAAATATGCATTGATGGGAATTGTTACACGAGGATACCCGATTCGACTATTCAATCATCCGCAAGGTTTTGAAGTCTTGCTTTTCAAAGACCGCAAGGTACCATACTGTTTTTCGGGGGTGATCATGTACTAGTCATTTGAAACTTACAACATATCTTCTACCCTGACAACAAATTGTTCAACCTATACTCCGGTTTGAAGTTACTTGAACCTGCAAGAATGTCTCCAGGCGCTCACTTCTAAATTAGTATGAAATCTCAACAAACTTAGGCAAACCAGCGCCATGCGTTCAGGAACAGCTGGCAATCGTTCTTGGTATGCTGGGAGTTAATTGTGTGCGGTACTCACGATCCAGATCACTTTAAACGTCCTATTCCAGATCTATAGCCTGTTACAGTTAACTGCATTTGTGCCAGTAAGAGGACGCGAAATGAATTCGTATCGTAATTCTCAACTCCTGACCAGCTTATTCCAAACAGTTTGCTTCGAATAGCCCACGTATGTGGCTAGTGTCTTCTCAGAAACTGTTTGCTCGTGGCTCAGTTTCCCCCTGTTTCGTAAATTTCAGCTTAACTTACTCGAAAACGATTGATTTCCGGAACACGTTCGGAAAGAATATGAAAACTATAAACTACGCGATTGCTTTTGGGGCTAATTCCCCTCAGTTCAGTCAGCCACATATTGCAGAGTTGGCGTTCACGTATATGGTAAACTCAACTAGGGTTAGTCAAAGAAAGATGTGACGCGTACGCGGTTAGAAACAAAGAAGACATCATAGTTGGTAATCAATTACATGACCCTCACAGACAGCCTGGGATTTGATCGGTGTAAACTGAATGCCACTCACACTCAATCAGTCTGTGTATCCCGCTGGAATGTCCATCAGGACAATTTAAGGAACTACCAGACGCGAATTTTTCTGTCACTAGTTTAACATTCATGATATGCCAATACGTCCGCAGTCTTGTTTTGATCAGTGTCTATTTCAACTGGAGTAGTTTCCTCGTATGCCTACATTTGCCTATTAACTCCATTCAACAAAATCCGGTTCTACCATACAATAGCAGTCGGTTGGGCGAAGCTGTGAGCGACAAGTAGACTGATATGAAAACGTCGTACGCCAGCTGAGCATCTACCGTACTAGACATCATAAACCGAGACCAACAACGGTTGAGCGGAACCGTGTGGTGGTCAAGCACCAACGTGATCACGAAATATGAAGATACTGATTTTTCCACTGAGAAAAGTGGATAGATTTCGCCTGCCTGGCTGAGTTCCTCGTGATCACTTAAAATAGCTGGCCAGAAACGTTAACCGAGATGACAGTGTGCCGCAGTCGATGGTGTACCTCTACTCACACCATCTCTAGTTTTGTTGTTCAATCTTCTTCGACTAATTTTTAATCTTTTTATCAGTACTTCCTTCTTTTAAGATATTTCACATCACTGTTGAGGTGAGCGACAGAATGAGCCAAGGTTGCTGTGATGAGGATGTAGGCGATGATGACCTGCACGATCAATTACGCCAATGCGAATGAGTAAAAGTGCACAGAGTCGAAGGTGATCGCCACGTGACCTACTCACTCCGGCTACGTTACACTAAATTTTGTCCAGTAAAGCACACCCGCTACTAACTTGAAGAAAAGCATTTTGCCTAGCTGCTTTGAGCACACATTCGAACTTGAAACGTGACAAATTAAGAACAATTTGTATTGCCAACAGGCGGGAACAGAATCAGTTGTCCAAAGTCAGAGGTCCTTGAAGTATCATCTGACTTCCCTATTAATTCCCTGGTTTTTTCAAATACACAACACCAGGTTACCCGCACAAACTGGCCGCTTTGTTAACAATACCAGCCAATCAACTAAGAGGTCTGTACCGATTGGCGTCCCAGATCATTGGTTGGTTAAACCTTTCTGTCACTTATGGTGAAACAAGATGCATGAAATCCATCCAAACCAGTCGGCATACAACTCGAGAGCTGGCTGAGTACCGAGTGAAATATTGGCGTGGGTGACTGCTGCACAATGCTCATGACCGACATGCACACTCACCAGGGCTGTGCAATGCGTGGTCCGTGGGGCAGACTGTACACGTTAGATGTAAACTGAACGCGGTGTTGTTCGCACGTGTTTTCCATAAGAAAACTTACACCACACGTGTTTCGTCTGATGAGAGAAAAACCCACCTTCTCAGTTAACTGCAAATTTTCCATACGAACGAGCTATGCATTGATACAAACGTTTCTGAGTGTTGGTGATCCGCGTTCACTATGCAGGTTGATTACTTTCAAATTCCCTCGAAAACGACTTCAGCAATGAAAAGTCGGGTCGCAGAATCCCGAGCAACAGGATGTGAGTGACACAGGTTACCGGGACTTGAACGGAACCAATGCTTCCAGATCCGTGAAATATGTGCGACAAGTCACCCAAGGCGAAATCTGGTATTGCGGCTGTTTCGAAAGCGGTTTGCAGAAAACATTATTGGTTGGCGGCATGCGATTCGGATTAGCCTGTAACTAATCGAAGCCTAAGGACGCCTGCGATCAAACATTATCGCAATTGGCTTGCGACGCACCACTTGTGGTTGCAGCCACACACCAGTGTAAACCTGAAGGAATAAGATCAGGAGGTGTGTGGATGGGACTTTTGTGTCCAGCCAGCCAATGATGGTTTGCCAGTTGGTTGGCTGACACGGAAAGAGAACCCTAATCTCTCGGAAAGTAAACAGAGAGAGACTACAATGACGAGATCTGAACCGAGAATAAAGATTTGTGAAGTGTCACACAAGAAGCATTATAGTATGAGAGTGCATGCTAATGCATCCCAGTGAAGGTAAAGATGAAAAAAATTCGCAGAGAACATACACCCTCACTGACTACACCAGCGGCATACACGAGGGAACTACTGCAGTGTTGGAGAAATGTTCGCATCACACTGATCCCAAAAAAGGAAGAACCGAAACTCTACCTTAGTGACCTTCCAGGGGTTCCGAGATACTTCTTCCGAACTGAATTCCAACCAACGAGGATGCATCTTGCCTTAAACTTACTAGCATTCGTAGGTCATTCAGTTTGTCCAACGCTCAAAAGACACCGTGGAGTTTACCGAGAATGCCCCTAGACTTAGGAGTGTACTTGGCATCCATGACCGAGACCTGTTACCTAGGTTTCTTTAGACTAATGACCTTGATCCCGTCTGTTATACAGGTCAGGATAGCCTATTAATCGGGCAGAGTTTGTATTCCTGCTCGCTCACATATAGTCGTCATATCTCAATAACCCTGGTGTTGGCTAATTTGCTGTATTCATTCCATGTTTTTTCCTTCCCTCGTTCATTATCCGGGAGAGACCAGTTGTGAAAAATTTGGGATTAAACTGGACTCAAACTTGCGTCGGAAACGTGCCCGAATGCTGCAAATGCTCCATCAGCTGATCTACAAAGCTACGTGGGTGCGGTTCTGAGATTTTTGCATTTGGACCCAGTTAGCCACCTGTCGCGTTGTCCCACGTGGAACTTATGAAATGATTCAATGAATAAGCTGCGTCAACAGGGGTTCTCAAGTAGTTTACACTGGCATCTAACGTAATTTTCAACATCACTCTGCATACAGGAGAACAGTTCCACTTACTGATGAAACTGCCATGAGCTATGGGAGCCCGATTACTAAAAGTGAGATGCACCGGCTTCCGGCCTAACTGACGGGACCGTCAACTAGTGGCAAATTATATAAAGTGATGAGTCAGCAGGGACCCGTTTGCTCTCTTGCTTTAGTTGTTAAAGGGATCAGTGACGATGACCGTTCACACAAAAGCATGGTTAGTGAGAAGTTGACATTGTACACTACAATGACTTCAATTCACTAATAAGCACGTTCCGATTGTTGATAACGTTAGCATTTACTCATATTTGTCAAAAAACAAGGTTCAATCGTCGAACCCAATGAGACGGTGTACAAACGTTGAGAGCTTGGTACCCAATAACAACTTAATTGTGGCGTGGTCAACGTTAGTATGTTTAGACTAGTTTTCCTGTTGTGTGACCAGGATGCAAGATAACACCGCCCTACGTATACATGGCCAGCTGCATGCACGCCAAACAACCCATGCCAACACCGCCGTTGTCAACGTCACACACATACACTGCAGAATCTGCTCTGCGTTTTAGTTGAGGTTATCTGGGTATCGCTAGAAATTAACACTCCGAGGTCATATTACATTGATAACGATTGCAAACAGCTCAGTAATGTTTCTATCGTGGATATCAGCAAATAAATTAGAGTAGATATATGAAATCAATATGAAATGTCACAGACGTTCAAAATGGTACGTCCCGAGAGAGTTTTCGACCGTCAGTGGTCGAGCATAAACAGAAAATGTCCAAATTCAAGATGGCGGCCAAATGACCTTCATGCAGGCATCAAACATACTACTCACAGAAAGGGGAAGTAGGCGGTGAGTAAGGACGTAGCACACATACACACACACACATACGCAACACTTAAGAACACAGATTCGTCGACTGGGCAAAAACGGTTTTCTCACTCATGACTCTTGCCAAACCAGATGACGTATTAACATGATACGACGACCACTGTTACTTCAGAATGGCGAAGTATGAAGTGAACAACATGGCGAACTAGTTCTCATCCCATTTATGAAATCTCCCACATTACTTGTAAGCAATAAAATTTCAACGTTTAACAGTAACGTTGGTTGACTTCGGTGTGAACTGTTTGGACAGCCAGTCCGCTGGATTCTGTACAAGACAATGGATTAGGCGGGTGACTGAGTCCAAACGTGAAATTTCCAAACTCCCATCGTGGGTTCGTAGTTGGGCTGCTAGAGCACTTGTCACTTTAGGGGCACGCTGTTTCGGTTCGAATCCAGCCGAAGACCAGATTTTTTACAACTGGGTTTCATCTGAATTTGGATTAAGAAAATTTTGATGCGGAAATCCACCAAGTCATTTTCCTAGGTATGTACTTCGAGGCGACATAATTAAGTGGGTGCACTGATCACCCTCTCCATNGGCGACATAATTAAGTGGGTGCACTGATCACCCTCTCCATCGCATGCTACAGTAGCCTTATCCTGGTCAGAACTGTTTAATTATTGTTCAGCTGCGCACATATCTTCAGCGGATGCTAAGTTTTCCTGCAGGTAAACACCTTGGTGCATCAGTTTATTTTACGAATCGATCTTTTCATATCAGGAAACTCTTTTGCAGTATCATGGTTGNGGCAAACTACCTCAGACAGCGGGATTGAATGTACTTCGAGGCGACATAATTAAGTGGGTGCACTGATCACCCTCTCCATCGCATGCTACAGTAGCCTTATCCTGGTCAGAACTGTTTAATTATTGTTCAGCTGCGCACATATCTTCAGCGGATGCTAAGTTTTCCTGCAGGTAAACACCTTGGTGCATCAGTTTATTTTACTAATCGATCTTTTCATATCAGGAAACTCTTTTGCAGTATCATGGTTGTCATCACTGGTTCTATTGCTCTCAAGTAACTTGTTGATATTGTGGCAGAATACGATAAGCCTACGTTGTTCTCTTAAGTGATCGCCTAAATACGATTGAAACCATACGTCATTCCTGTTTCACACTACATTGCTTGTAATCATTGTTTCTACAAAATACCGAATCCTAATTCCACACGTTCTAAATTGAACAGTTGATCAGAGATTTTATGTTCACGTAGATTTTCCAGCCAGCTGCTTTCGAGAGAGGGCACTCGTCTCGATTTCCCTTCTTGTCAAAAGTAATTAATAGTTCATATCTCTGCAACGACTGGAAGTTAAACCCCGATCCGCGTCCTCGTGAGTTAACAGTGCCGACTACGACGTCATTAACTTCATACTGTCACATCTGAATGTTCAGCAACATCTACATGTCAATCACAATCACTGTAAGAAAAGGCACGGTAACCACCTGTTAACTCCAAACGAGAACCACCGGAGTCGAAATGTTCTTTATTATATTATATCATGTCACTTGCTGGAGTGTTACTGCCATGAACCTATAGAATATCCATTAGAAGTATGTCTACATGGGATGGACTAATGAAGCAAACCATGATAACAATCGCCAAAAATAAGCAAGAAACACTCGTCGGGCTTCCGTAACTAGGTAAACACTTTCTTAAATGACAAAGACAACAAAAACCACCACCACTACACAAGTCCGTTACTTGTGCTCAGACCGTCTTCAATCAAAAGTAACCCCAAAATAGCTAACAAACCGGACGTTACCTCAGACATCATCGATTACCCAGCCTTCAAACGCACAAAGTTAGATTTAACATAGCGCGCCCATGTCCGACTGTTATCAAGTATTTGGCACATGGTGCAAAGCATGTCTCACTGCGCGTGAACCAGTTAACACTTGCCCGAAATCATTAGTGCATTGGAATTAGTCGGAAAAGTGTATGAGTGGACCTACTTGTGATGTGTAAGGTATTACTCGTGACTTGCCAAACACAAGTCGCGCATTCCAACAGTTCTACGCACAAAATGACTGGGCCAAGAAATCTAGATAACTCCGTTACAAGAATCCTTGCACGTTATTTCAAAAACGTGTGATCCAGATAGGCTACGTCCGCTTATGACTACATGCACCAGTCACCATAATGTATTTACTGCTCAGTGGTATACATAAAAACGCGCAACGCTTTAAAGTTGACGGACTCAAAATCGGCCATTTTTCCGACAACAGTTTCCAGTTTCTCTCGCATATTGATGATGTCTACACAATGGTTCGGTTTAAGGTGAAATTTCCAGTAATGCTTCGCTGAGTTTGAATGCACCCTTTCGGATGGAAAAACAACTATGACCCAGGTTTTCGTAACGTCAACGGGCGATGACACGGAAAGCTGACATTAGCCATTAGGTCTGAAAAGCGTGTCAACGCTAAACAAGGCAAGCGAAGACAATCACATAAGCTAACCCGGAGCTGAACGCACACTCCTCACAATTATTAATTGTACAACAACACAATACGCACACCTCAAGTTTCCACTACCTGAAAACGATCTAATTACGTTTGTTCTCCACATCAAATAATTCGACTATTGTGGCCGTTGAATTCAACTCCCCTGCAACGCACTTGGCTGAGCGGTTAGCAGCGGCCCAACGATAACGTCGTTGACTATCCGGGGACCACTCACGGATATCTGAGAAGCCTGATGACGTCTACACCGCGTGTGACCAACGGCTTCCCGTGGTAGCAAACACACTATGATGTAAACGTTGGAAAGTGGTTCAATCGGTCAAAGAGTTGAGTCAGTAGTGAAGCCACATGAAATGTATACCGATGTTCGGCTGACCAGACGTTCATCTGCTTTGATGCAATTTCCGTGCAATGCGCTTTGTGATCAGCCGACCTGCCAGTGCACGTATGCTCCTCTATTGGATGTAATGTTCACCAGTGGTATGGTTTGCTACGGAGAGATTTTACACTATTTGCTCAACTCCCAAAACACCCACCACGCTGTAGCGGTATTCATCCAGTCCAACTCTAGTTTTGTTGCTTGTCCACAGTTTACAGTGTGCAAAATTTTCGCAGATAAAAGCCTATCAGACACAATTCACCATTATTCAAATCTCTCTACTGCAATTTCCACTAAATCCCGATATCACCATTTAGCTGCACGCATCCGGTCTCATTTTTCCTCCGTCATTCCCTATTTAGATCGACTTCTACACACCCAACCTACTTATTACTGAATCAGCCACCAAGTTGAATCAGTAGTTCTTTTCAACTGGTACCAGTTAAGGCCATTCACTAACTTCACCATGAGGATCATTACAATTACTACTGTGACCCAGGTACACTTGATTAACTATCAAGCATTTGCTGAAGAGGCGATTACACATAAGGTGTGTTGTTGATTAGCTAACCTTGTTTTGCCTTCCAGAATGTTGACTTCACTTGTAGAAGACTTTAAATTAGCTAAGATGGCTAGCAGGTACAAATCGCCGGTAATGCGGTACTCATCACAAAACGGCAAAACAGGGAAGGTATTTTTAAAATATTACTTGAACAAAAGGTCCAATGTCAGATTACACCACGAAAAATCGTGCAAAAGGCAATCATAAAACTCTTCATTCAACCAAGCGAAAGGAAATAAAAACAATTCCATCCTATTCCGTAAATTCAAAACAACGTCATCTACAATGCCTCTTTGTGTAACACAGAATGCAGCCTGTACAGGTGTACAGACGAATTTAAGTTCATACAGCCAGATTATTTGCTGAGGAGACTATCAAAGTTCACACTTTGATGGTAAATAAAGGTAACAAGACAGAAGCAAGCAAGCAGAGAAGCTATGAGGTGGTCTTTCGCAAACCAGCAAAACAAAACAAAGGCACACAAAGAACCCACATATTTGCTGAAAATTGTGACAAATTCTGTTGACCAAACTAGCTTTGAAATCTTGTGTGCTGCCTTCACCCCCTTCTTCTGGTTTTCTGATGTTTTTCCGGCCGCATTTTGGACACACAGCTCCCCATGTTTCTCAAAACCACTTTGACAATCACATACATAACTTCCGACAATATTTCTGCATATCTGCCCATTTTGTTGGCAAGGGCTTGTGTCTGTATTGTTGCATTCATCGATATCAACACATTCACCTTTGACGAAGTGATACCCACCACGACATTCAATACAATCGGTTGCTTTTGGACCATTGCAGCCAATGCAAGCTGAAGAACAAATGCGACATTCAAATGAACCCGGAGTGTTAACACAGTATTCGAAACTCGAGTCACACGGATGTTGTTCACATTCGTCCACATCTTCGCAAGCCTGTTGCCCCTCGTCTGTTAAAACAGCAGCCCAGCCAACGGCACACTCGCTGCAACCAGTGGCGTCTGGGTTCCAACAACCACCGGTACAAGAAACATGACAGGCCTTACAAACCGTTAATACATCGCTCAACTTATCCTCAAAATGCGTCACAAGATTGCATTTATCGCAAAGATCCCCAGTGTAACCAACATCGCACGAGCACAGTCCAGATCCGGTACGTGTACCGTTTCCAACACATGATCCCCCAGGCTTGGAGCACGGGGCACAAACGTCACATTCCGGACCAAAGTGGTTAAAAGGACAACAGTAGTTGGACGCTGTAACACAAAAAATGTCCCTTGGTGAGTGAATTCCCGTATGGTTAACCTTGAAAACAGAAGTCCACCAAGTATGCATGATAGGTTCCAGGGTATCTAGAATGCCGAAGCACCATGCATTGTCGGAGTTGGCACAAAGACTATCAATAATGTCATGAAAACGTACTTCGCTGGTCGCATAGCTACCGATATTCGTTTCTTCCCAATGTGTGTTTCCGCCACTAAAACCTTTATGTGCAGTTTTTTCCAAACTCTCGGTGAACCGATCCGTTATCTTCGTGCAGTACTCGCAATCATCGGCAATGGCGGTAGCAACAAGAATCAGTGTCAAGAATCCTCGAAATAAAGTGAGTAGGCTAAAGTGCATCATGTGGCGTATATACCACTGCCAACGTTGGTTGTAAAGAAGAGAGTTCAAAAAATCTACAGGATAAAAAGAAAATACGAAAAATGAGTTTACAAATGCTTGCAGACGTGTAGATATAGCGGAAATGAAAACGGCGATATAGAAGGAACAAAATATGACTTCTGAAATGGAACTATCCAAAGCACCTCAGCGCAGTACAATAGAGTGAGAAAAATGAGTCAATGAATTCAGATTTATTTGGTAGATTTCCCGCCTAATCCACCAGTAGTGATTCTTTAATCACCTGTGACATAAACGGTACGTCAGCTTTCTGTAGTTACCAGATAACCCCTCGTGAGGTGGGAACAAACATGTTATCATTTACTTTCTCAATCTCGGCAAGACCATCTGAATGTGGTTGGCTGAACTAGAAAAATCGGTAAATGACGATTTGAGTAGCGGATTCAGAAATACTTGGTTTCAAACAGTAAGAAATTCCTAGGTGTTTTCGACAGTTTCATCAAGCAAATAACACGCAAACCAGTCTAGATAATGCGATGACAGCCGGCAGGCTTAGACAAAATTACTTAAGGTAACTTGTGATTCAGCATGCTAAAAGCATAGAGGTCAATTTAAATCGAACTGGACGCTAGTGACAAAATGAGGTGGAGGATGTTGTCGGGGTCATCAAATAAGGCAAGCGCGTCCAAAATTTCGCTTCATAACATATTACGGAGACGAACATGTAAGAATCAGGTCAAGTGAGAAGTGAAAGGATAGACAAAATAAAGGGTGAGTTAACAAATTATGTGGAAAGATGCCGATTCAAAATTGAAATTCAACGAATAAATGGCTCAGAGAACCGCGAACGACAGCAGGGGTTAGATCAGTACATTGTACACAACGGTGTAGTCTGATGCAAAAAGAATATACGCGCATGGTTAGACAGAAAAATGAGCGAGAGTAGTTCGTGGCGGTTAGCTGTCCCGGATGAGACCAATAAAGCACGACTATTGTCCAAAATCCGAAGCAATTTTGCACGTGCGGTGGTTGTGTAACCACTCAACGTAGAGTGAATGAAGCGAGTTGTGATTTTTTCGTGCTTACTTCCTTGTCAAAACGAACCATATATATACGTCATAAAAAATGAACGGAGACAGTATATCATGGGATTGAAAGAGGAGTGACTTGGAGGGAAAGGAGACTCTGGCGATGATGCCTGGAACAACCTAGTGAAGAAAAATTCCACGTCAAATGTCCAGAACCCAAGCAATATGTTGACCACCAGGTTGCCGCTTCCAATCAAACGCATCACTTATAAACAAGGCACGATGTGGAAAGCGATAAATTGAAAGTTGCAAGACGTGCCCAACCTATCATGGCTTGTGAGACGATATTCTTATGCACAGTGATCGACAGAATACGTCCATCCTGAAGGCACGGCGACAAACTTCACTATTTACAGTGTACCCACCATTGACCGTTAGTGCACCGGAAACACCGGTGGTCAAAAAGCAAACACCTAAATAACGCTCTCAGGGCAAATAGGCAAGGTTTCGCAAAAGTGCAGTAAAAATAGCCACAAAAATGTCATACACTTTATTTTACAGTAAAAAGAAGTCGGGAACACATTGATTCTGCATTGATTCTGGCAAAAGTTGTGTGGACTTTTGCCGTATTGATTGGAATAACTTAATTAAATCAAAGGCTTATCCAATGTCTGGGAGAAAAAAACAGTTGTCGGCCTTCCATAAGAATGGCGACGCTTAAGTATCTGACAGAGGTTAAAGATGTGATCAGTGCACCCATGACCAGGATGAAAACCAGCATGCTTCTCGCAGATACTTTGTAGATGCTTTCAGTTTAGTCTGCGAAGTTCAACCGCTGAAAACAGCTTCGATGCAACATGAATGACGTTAGTCCACGACTTGCATGAGAACTAATTGAAAACGGCGACAATGCCAGCCAAGCTCCGATTATTAGAAGCGAATTCGTTGATACGGTTTCCGGAGCTAGGGCCCGCTCTACAAGTGTAGAAGGTGTTCGTCTGAGCCGGATGATTTTTGGTACATGAGGAACTTGGCCTCAAATGGGACTACTGTTCCCGTGGGTACAGAAACTTCAACAGATCAATGAACACAGGATATGTCGGAAAGCGTAACCACCGGGGCTGAAGGAACTGCTGGAAGTGCACAATCCGGCTTTGCTGCGGGTTATGGATAGACACACCATGGACTTAATAGACAGTCACACTCACACCTAGCCTCCTGTTATCTGTTGCTCAGATGGAATGAAAAAGCTTGAGGGAGTTTCCGGTGGCAGCAACATGTTCTATCTTCATAGTCCCACAACCCCCTCTTAACTCTTTTCTGAACTCCTTGCGAGTTTAATTATACCCGCTGTCGGATGAAATAGTGCCAAGAAGTTTAAGGGTGCCCATGGAAACCAAGCGGCTGACGTCTAGGCAACCAGCACTAGCATATCTATGCACTAGGTTTTGGATATATTTCTAATGTATTCCAATATCGTCAGGTGGGCGAAAACCTGGATTAAAGGCACGCACGCTCTGACAAGTAGATCACTCGTGAATATGCCAGTATGGTCACGTCACCAAAATTGATACTCGCCAGAAATGTCGTTAGTGCAAAGATGTAACAAACATTAATCGATGTCATAGTGATGAATACTACGAGTGCTGGTCAAATAATTCACGCTCGCCAGCACCTAACCTGACCACTCCATCACGGTGGGACTGGACCTTGACGCGGTGTGACGGCTTGCGCATCTCGATG
>QNGE01008663.1:0-15773 GCA_008508345.1 Paragonimus westermani | reverse complement strand
CTGACTCCTGTCCGACTTCTGTTTGTCCGGTGGTCACAAGATGCTCTCAGACGACCTCACGTAATCGCCGAACTATTGTTATCCGCCTTCGATCGACAACAATGTGGCTTTCTACGGCCATATGGAGCATATGAAGTGACAACTAATCGCCATAATTTGCCTCGTAATCTTCATTCAACGCACTGCGATTGTTTGCTCGCACACATTGATATATAGGGTTCTCGATTACACAGCTCATGACTCTCTGATGAGAGTAGCCACCGTCAACGATGCATCTACCAATTTGAGGCATTGTGAAGTTGAGGCAAGATGAATACGAATATTAGGAAATTGTTTATTGCAAATCTGTCAGTCTACGGTTCCGGAATCGCACTCTCTTCAAAACATCGCAATCCCACTCTGTTTAACAACAGAGGTTTTATACATCCATCATCACAAATTCTCCCAGCAAATGGATCAAGCAAAATGTGACATCACAGACATCTGCATAGCATCTACTCAGTGTTCCTTCAAAATGATCGACTCATGTGTGAGAGATACGTGGAATACGTATGACACAACCACATCCAGATTTCAATAAACGTTCGCTTCTGTTGGGCTGACCGAACTATGCACCATTTAACGCTTAAATCAAAATATCGGAACATGCGTCTGATTTACACAGAGGCATTACATATCATCTTGACGAGTCGTGCAAATCCCAAATCTGCGAGTTGTATGCCTTTCGGTAAAAATAAATCGTTGATGTTACTACGGAGAACTTCACATGATTCGCGTCTCCTCATTGTTTCATTCATATATATATATATATATATATATATATGTAGAGGAGAAATGCTCGTCACTGCTTTCTGATGATGTGTACAATATCTGCCAGTAATGCATTCCCGGAACACTGACTAACTCGATGACATGGACTCAGCATCAGCGTGTGGGAAGAACGGTATCCGGAAACGAAAAAAATGAGCAATTTCTGACGAACTTTATGTTAATGCACAGCACTCGATAACAGAGATCGGCTTCTCAGAAGGTATATATGCAAAGACACTTACCATAAACACGCACTAATAGACATGAGTTGACTTTGTTACAGCGATCGCGCATTAGTATAGTGTTATTGTTACACGTATATCTATTGTGCTACGGTGGTTTCGGTCGATATGAATGTATCGGGGATGAACAGACTCGAGGAGAACTGCTCTGATAGGAATTGCACGGATATCGTTCCAAATATATATGTTACAGATGTGTTCGGAAAACTGAACAAATGTCTTTGGGTTTCAGGAAGGATTGCATTTCATTCACGTGAGGTAAATGCGCCATGTATTACGTGGCGATTGGACCGCACTCTTAAACCGTAAATCTTCTTTTGAAAGAGACTATCTGCTTTATGAATAACGTATGCTGGCATTTCGTGGGCTGCTCATTGATTAAATGTCCGACCAAGGTGGCTCAGTGTTGGCAACTTACGTGTCATATAGAACACAGTGGCCTGATTTATCTTACCATTCAGGTCCACATGTCACCTGGCGACTGTGCTGGGGCAAAACGATTCATGAAACAAACCCTGACAGCCGTGCGCACATTTATTAGCCTCCGGGCGCCAATAACAACGCAACCTACGAACGAAAAGCTGAGGTGGAACGGGAAATCGTTGAAGTCTATTACCACACGTCGTAGATTTAATTAAATTAATTGTTTGTTCTAAGGAGAGAAAACCAATTCTCTATCAGTTTGTTGAACCACATGGTGGACATATGGAGAATTTTTGCGGAAATTGTGAGAGGGGGGAATGGCTTCAAAATAATACGGGATTTGTTTGAGGAAAATCTGAACAATTAAGTGAAAGCGGAATGTTTTGAATCAAGAAGCACTTGAACACAATATGCGTTCATAAAGACAGGAGACGACTGTAACGTTCATTTCGTGATGGATCCATTCCAGTGTCAGCTATCCATGGGGATTGTTGAGAGCGACCACACCACATTTTCAACAGCCATCGACTAGGCATCGGCGTAGAATAGTCTCGAATAAGTGGCGTGAACAAATTGGTGTAGTATTTAGTGATACCGCACTGGTGCGAATCTGTTGGGCACACACACCTCATTTTCGAATTGATAGCAACAGCTTCATGTTGAAAAATGTGGCCACATTACCACTGGACCGATGCTATCTTAATGACAGCAAATCAGAAGATGGTCATGCCATACTTCATAGTGCCGAATTCAATACGCCGCACCCGAACGTGATGGCCAAATTTAAACGTGCCCAAACTGAAGACATCGCATTCCCTAACTTGAAATTATTCCACAGTAACCGAATAGTGTCTCGTCATTCATCCGCTGAAACATATCTAGACTTCGGTAGTGCCATTCCGAGTTCATATGGATTAGGTGTTAGGAGAACATTGTCATGTATATCATGTGAGCGGTGCACTCTGGAATAACTGATACACTCGAGCAAATTCAACTGGAACCCAAGGGTCGGGAGTCGGATGTTGGTCAAGGTGCCTAAATAGGACCGGTTTGTTGAAGGTCCCCTCGACCCATGTGCTATGGGCAACCTACTCAGCAGATGGCTAGGTTGTGCTCAACTATGCGTCATCAAATATGTACTATTAATCAAAGACCAATACACTCTGTCTACCAGTTCACATACAATTGCATAATCACCTATATTGGTAGAACGGAAACTTGATTAGATCGTCGAATATTCGAACGTGTTCAGAAATAGTTCGATCACCTGACAGGTCAAAGTGGTAAGTAGGCCATACGGACGGTACATAACTTACGGTAAGCTTCGTTGACTGTGGAAAACGTACTGAATTTCTGTCACCTGAATAACGCCACCTAATGCAATTGACAGAGACTAGTTCAATAAAAACAGCACCTCATCCACACTATCTATAAGTGACATAATGTCTGATTGGGGTTGGTTACTCCCATTCGTCCAACAGCTGCGTTCCCCTTCCTAAATCCGACCCAATATCCCATTCAATGTTTCGAACAACAGACGGAGCATTCTGATCGATCCCGGCGTAATCACTGTCCGCAAGAGGAGAATTCGGGTAGTTAGCATGCATAAGAACCTATCAAGTCGGGTATTTGGAAGTCAAATCCTGCGACTACGCTTGCAGCGGTCGCAATGAAATGAACGAGAAATTGTGCTGTTGCAAATGTTTGCAAAATTTGGCTCAGGATTGAGACATATCCACAAAACATGCACGAGTTCATCTCGCATATTCATAAGGGTGCCAGCCAGAACAACCAGTCGTATTAATGGACGGCTTCATGTGCAAGACATCACGTAGAGTGTTACAGTATCAAACTGTTTACGTGTTTCCAAGACACAGAGTAGATGAAGAATTTGCCGGAGTTCTGTCGATTGCACCAAGTAGGCCACCATGATGATGTTGTGTCAAGTGATAACATTGAGTTGAAGCAAATTTTGATTTCCCAGATCGGTACCTATCCAACCAATGTTCACGAATACGATAACATTGTGAACTGCCTTTTGCTGAGCTACCTATATAGCCATATGGCTCTTCAAACTAAGGACGTCTCGATACCACTGTCGCAGATCCCGATGTAAGCATAAGATATTCAGAGAGGTTCTCCAGGTTTCCTAGACCAACGGGGCCACAAGACTAGTGTGAACAGGAGTAGGCTGACAGACTCAGGAACTGATCATATCTGACGATGTGCAAGGAAACAGATCCGCCTGACGCACGGCGTAAATGCAGCCAGCTCACCTACACCATTTACCAGGTCGATTGGGGCGCAATCCAACACGTACGTGGTGAGCTGTGGGTGTGAGTGTGTTCGAAAATGGTCGAAAACACAAGGGCATTGCCTTCGGCAAACCGGTCGTCTGCATCCTGTTACACACGCGGTCCACTCAGATTTGTATGGGCGACGGTCTTCGTCGATGTCACCGTCCGGGTGGACGGACAAGCCAGGAGTGTCCTAACTCAAGTGTTAGGAGACTGACCAAAAGAGAACTGATCTGATGGCTGATGTGACAACTGAAAGTAGGGCGCAAACAGCCAGAATAATCGATCGATCTTGGCTTGCAAGCTTAGGCAAATATTGCCCGAGGAGATTGACAAACAACGGTTGCCCGCCCTGGCGTTGGGTGACCATGGATTGAAACAGATGAGACAAACCGTCTCGTGCGAGCGGCTTAGGGATCTGCTGGTTGCAGTGCTAATAGAACAGCACGGCTGAGATGAAACTGACAACAATCAACCGCGTTCCAACATCATCCCGATGCTACGTTTTATCACGCTGCAACAGCGCACTCTTTGTTTTTCCGTCCGATGTTCCGAAAAGTGTTGCTTAAGCTCGAGTAGCTTACAGGATCAGAGAGATTAATTCAGTGGTGTACTCGTCCGGCAGTCCAGTGTACTGTGTTGCACCAGGCCCAGTAAACACGCTATTGTTCACATCACACGCTAAACAACGAGTCAAGTTCGATAGACGAATATTGTTTGCTGTGTAAACGTATGTCACAAAACTGCCACGGTTACTTTCGGCAGTTAATTATGTAATAATTTAGGTTTAGCATTGTCAGTAATAGTAAAACTAATCAGTGTGTAGGTCAGCTAAATTTATCGGTATCAGTTGTAGTGCAAAGATTGTTGAGTGACACGTTTTCGTGTGTGAAAATTTCCATACGCCGGGTGTGCATTTAGACACATCACCAGAATTTGATGCGCTTACGTGCAATTTAGAATTGCTAAATTCAGCTTTTAGGTGGAACGGGAAGTTCGAGAGCAGCTTCTGGGCAGTGAGAAATCTGGTCTAACTGCAACACTTCGATCCTGGCACATTTCGTATTGAAGTTATGGTTTCCCAACCAATCACAAACATATTCTAAATAATAGAACAGGAAATCCTCTGAATACCTTCACTGTCATCCAATACTATGAACCCGTTGAACACCACATCAACCAGACGCAAACCCACATATTTCCTGTCAGCACGCAAGGGTCAACGATCACTACGGTAGTCGATCAACTGACGAATTCAGTCAGGCGTATAATGGCCGTTCAAGCAACAACACAGTAAATGCGAGCACAGTTGGCAATGGTTTCAGTGAACTGCGTTGAATCCGGGACGCAGAGGGATGCAGAGTTTCTCAGCTCCGACCAGTTAACTACGTCAACGTGGTCTGGCAACTGATGGATTGTAAGATAAACAGCAATAACCATAACAAACTGCTGCACACCCTCGAAATGAGTGGACGCTAATCTACAGAGAAACTGCAACAAAGAAAAATATCTGGAAAGCGAGAGCTCACGAAAGAATATCGTTTAAAGCACCAAGAAGCCATTGGGAACATTGGGTTGATTACCAATTGCCTTGGACTAAATTTCCAATCATCCGAGTCCCAGATGCGCTGTGCTCGCACGGAATGAATAATAGGGAGTCCATACTGAACAGTCCCCTTGGGGTTCCGTGTGCAGTGAAGAGAAGTGGTGAACATTTCAGTGGGAAGTAAACGGCGTATTGGCTATTCCAGATCACAGTGTTGAGCTTCTGTCATTCACAAAACTATTGATAGGATATTATCCAACGACAGTGTTTCATGTGAATCGAAGTAGGTGATTCACTTATCAGACACAGCAACCGAGTGCATGAATTATAAGACGGAGCAGTCTTTTAGGTCACTTGAACAGAGAAACGACAAGTAATGCCTCCGCCTATGAATAGTGTTCATGTTGACTAGTCGCCTCCAGAGTAGATACAGTAACTGTCCTGTTAGCTTTAATCGACGACCCGTCGACGACCCGTCCAAAATGAAATCACAGAATTCATCGAATTTTAGAGCGATATTTCGATTCCTTATTAATGGTGGATATGCTCCTAAATGTCTTTCGTGTGGTAGCTGTGCTGATACGGTGCAATAACCGACTGAAAACCTGGTGACTACTGGCTTGAAAGCAAAATATATTGGGAAATGAAAATGCTTCGCCGGTGGTTGTCTCGAAGTCATGGAGGAATATAAATCTCTTCCAATTTTAACAGATGCATTGATGCTATCAATGAAGTCATTGGTCTAAATAAGCGTCTGCGCAGGAATTGAACGTTGGCACTCAAAAAATACCCTAGCATGTAGGCAGCTGACCTCCGAAAGAACCACTCCGATGCTTTCTATCATCTCCCGATTAAGTAATCGATTGATCTATCGGGTCGCCTAAACGATCTATCATAACAAGATTCGGCCGTCAGTTGCTGGGACTCATTTCCATCTATAACCAAACTATACGATGAAGGTCATAAGAAAATCCATTGTTACTCAGCGTTCATTCGCTCCATTCACAATAAGTTAAGGTGACGTAAAGTACCAAACAACTTCTCATATTAGGTCGTTAACTGTGCTATCCGCTTCAAAGTCGATTATTTCACATAACCGTAATAATCATCGGAATGGACCGTGGTACACACATATGAGCCCAAAATGTGTGCGGGGTTGTCCTTTATTTATTCGTTTTTCGCTACGATTTAAAAATATTCAGCAGGAACGCTTGGCCTCCAAACCACTTTGAATAATGCCCCCATCTGATATTGCTTAACAGTGCAAAAGTAATCCTAATATAAATCTGTGTGTAATTAAACTCGAAACACCTGTACGGTTCCGTTGTTGTGTTAACTATCAGCAGTTACACGTGCTGACAAGCGTGCTGCTTTGGCAAAATCGTGAATAAATTATTTTCTGTTCTACTTTATCTTCATGAACATCAGTTAACCCGAAACAAAGACAGAACGCAAACTATTTTTTCAGCCAGTTAATATCAGAATGTTCGCTAGCACACACGCTGATGTGTCTAGTGGCAAAACATGTTCAAACCATATTGTTCGTCGGTGCAGGGTGTATCTTGCGTTATCCACCTGCGGAATGTTGATACAAAATGCAGCTGGATATGACGCTATCCCTCTTGGCGGTGCTGATGATTCTGTTGATTATTCCAATTTTGACGACACTAGTGGCTAGCTGTCTGTTAGATTAGAGAATATATATGGGGTATTCGCGAACTCCAGTTGTGTGCCAATTCGCGAAAATGTTCCATGCAACACTGTGAAAGAGTGCACACTGTGTATGTCTGAATGATTTTGAGCTAAACATTGCAGTGTGTGGTTACCTACAGTTTGTAACACTTAAAATGATGTACTCTTCCACCTAAATCACCGTTGTTTTAATTCAACTGACTTTTGTCTGTATGCCTCCAATACTCTCGACTTATTGATGTGGGTAACGAAATGAATGCTGACCAGATGTTGAAAAGTATATAACTGTACCCTATTAGCCGTGCAAACTAGCTATACCACCAGTAGTTTCTCCAATCTCGATGTTCCAGATCCATTTCTATTATCCACGAGGAAAGCTGAACGTTTTGAAGTGGCCACACTTGAAGGCAGCCGTCACCGAAGTGTTTTCGTTGATTAAGAATACAACCATACTAAATTATTTTATCATGTCCACCCTCTGAACCAAATACGCGGTTGAACCCGTAGGAAAATTTCCGAATCAAATCAATTCAAAAGTTGCAAGATTTTTGTCTGGATTCAACCACACTTCAAAAATTACAGCTCATGCCAGCATCTGGCAGATGATCATTATCTTACGAAATATTTAGCCAGTGAGTATACGCAGACCATTGGCATCTCCTCCCCGTGGTTCATTTCGTGTGATCGAGGCATAACGAGCAAGATAACTCTGTTTTCGCCATCGTATTTATAACAATAACCGCATTGTTATCACAGTAGTCTCATAAAGACTGCATGCAAAGAAGTGTGGTTCGTCGACTATTTTCTTACGAATTATTTTGATTGTAATGCCACTTATTTTCAGACCACCTTCTCTCTCCGACATAGATGAACCAGCTGTTTTTCTTCGTCTGACTCAACTGAAGAAAATTTCTACTCATCTCACAGGTGAACACCGTTCACACCCGTTGACGAGGAGTAGAACCGTCAACAACGTCGAAGCTCCTGGTTAAAAAATGATGCAACTTCATATGTTGCGAAAGCCGAAACTGTTATCCACGTTTGATTGGATATGTCATGTGCTAGACCGTTTGCTTTGCGCGAATTGGTATTCTCGCATTCGTTCAGCTGAACTATCGCTATTGGTGCAATAAGCACACAATAAACGATTTAGAGTCAGAATGAATTCGCCACGCTGAAGCTGCCGTCAAAAAAATGGACGGGTATTACACACTAGTCTGTGTGCGAGGCCCATATAAATGTTACAGGCTTGTACACATCTACGTACTACGAGCTTGAATTCCGTTTCAACAACCCATGCTTTGAGCGTCCATTACTGATCGTTACTGGCTGCAAAGCTGCGCGATGTTCGTATCGTCATTTCAACATCACCTGATCCAGGCGGCAGAGTACAATCATTTACGTTCACTGCGTACTCACCAAGTAGATTCTATTAACGCTTGAACCAGGCTTATCCCAGTTTGATCCGCTCACTGCAGGGCCAAAACGAGAGTAACCAGTCCGGCTTCCAAACAGTCCACTACTGAATGCTAGGACGTGGCAAGTGCCTCACTAGCCAAGCATCTTGAGGTTGATTCGGGAACTCGGAGATGTCAGCTTTAGACTCAGCTACTGTACTGTCATCCTCTGTTTCATATGAAGTCCACCGAACGAAAGCAGTAACTTAATGAGTCCATGTGACCAGGATGTCGACGACCAATGAGAGGGGCGACTGCAAACAAGTGATCGGATAGAAGCACCTTGACTATCTGCAAACAGCAGAAATTTGCCCACAGCTGTTTCATGTGTAAATGAGATATCCGATTGGCTCTCGTGTTGATTTCACAAATTCCCCTGTTCCAAGCAATTTTGACAAAATGCTTTATTCATTCATTGTTACCCTGATAATAGAAAATGTACATTTCGATTCCACTTCGACTATCTAGCTCATGCACAGACAATTTGCTCACGACAATGTAGGTGAAACTCAAGATTGGATAAAACCTGCCGCGTTATCCCTCCACTCACTGAAAATGATGTTGAGTATATAAGATCCCGTATATATCGGCTATTCCGGCATTCCGCAAAAGATCCCTAAGCCGATCGATATTAGGAAGCGAATACACCTATTTACGCTAGTGCAACTGTTGTGGTTGGCACTGTCATCTCTGGAAAAGACAAATATTATCAGGAAACAGAGAAGTTCTTCTCTTCGTCGTACTCAATGTTAGTCTACACCCTCTGCAACAGAAAGATACAAGATCCTGACCGCCCAATCGAAACGAAGTGGATAGGCCAGGCAAACTGACTCCGTGGAATTTATTCGACACTGTTAATGAATTGTCTGCAGTTATATGTTGTTAGTTTCAGTACATTTTCGGGTATTTATTGAAACCCTTATTTGCTTCGTTCTGGGTGACCATCTTTAAAAAACTAACGTTTGCTATTCGCGCACGCAAATACTTGTTTGCATGCCAGTATACAGTACTCAAATTGCAACAAAATGCAACAACCTTCTGCGATACTACTCATAAACTGCATTTATTTTCACATAGCTGAAAACGCTTTCACCATCACTGTCATGCTTCCTGTTGCATGCTCACATCCGTGATCGAGAGTTATTCACAAAACACACTATAACCCGGGCGACAATATCGGAAGCTTTCCATTGATTAATGTTTTCTTTCGCCTTTTACGAAGTCATTCTGCTTGGCCTACCCACTCCCTGTGGGTTGAACATTGCCCACAAGTGATCATAGCTGTTGCATTCCCATAATCCTTCAGGTCGACCCCTTTCGAAAGAAAGCATTAGACTCGAGTTTCGTTCCAAGTAGAGCTCGTCAGTGTTACATAACCTTTCACTACCGAGAGTAGAGATCTGAACACGCTTTAGTTAAGCAACCGTTTGGAGCACTGCGCCATTCATCTCACGTGAGGCATGACCGATTGATCATATGTGAATGCTGAAGTGTGTGATTAGTTGGAGAAAATAACCGGTCGACGGGTCGTCGATTAAAGCTAACAGGACAGTTACTGTATCTACTCTGGAGGCGACTAGTCAACATGAACACTATTCATAGGCGGAGGCATTACTTGTCGTTTCTCTGTTCAAGTGACCTAAAAGACTGCTCCGTCTTATAATTCATGCACTCGGTTGCTGTGTCTGATAAGTGAATCACCTACTTCGATTCACATGAAACACTGTCGTTGGATAATATCCTATCAATAGTTTTGTGAATGACAGAAGCTCAACACTGTGATCTGGAATAGCCAATACGCCGTTTACTTCCCACTGAAATGTTCACCACTTCTCTTCACTGCACACGGAACCCCAAGGGGACTGTTCAGTATGGACTCCCTATTATTCATTCCGTGCGAGCACAGCGCATCTGGGACTCGGATGATTGGAAATTTAGTCCAAGGCAATTGGTAATCAACCCAATGTTCCCAATGGCTTCTTGGTGCTTTAAACGATATTCTTTCGTGAGCTCTCGCTTTCCAGATATTTTTCTTTGTTGCAGTTTCTCTGTAGATTAGCGTCCACTCATTTCGAGGGTGTGCAGCAGTTTGTTATGGTTATTGCTGTTTATCTTACAATCCATCAGTTGCCAGACCACGTTGACGTAGTTAACTGGTCGGAGCTGAGAAACTCTGCATCCCTCTGCGTCCCGGATTCAACGCAGTTCACTGAAACCATTGCCAACTGTGCTCGCATTTACTGTGTTGTTGCTTGAACGGCCATTATACGCCTGACTGAATTCGTCAGTTGATCGACTACCGTAGTGATCGTTGACCCTTGCGTGCTGACAGGAAATATGTGGGTTTGCGTCTGGTTGATGTGGTGTTCAACGGGTTCATAGTATTGGATGACAGTGAAGGTATTCAGAGGATTTCCTGTTCTATTATTTAGAATATGTTTGTGATTGGTTGGGAAACCATAACTTCAATACGAAATGTGCCAGGATCGAAGTGTTGCAGTTAGACCAGATTTCTCACTGCCCAGAAGCTGCTCTCGAACTTCCCGTTCCACCTAAAAGCTGAATTTAGCAATTCTAAATTGCACGTAAGCGCATCAAATTCTGGTGATGTGTCTAAATGCACACCCGGCGTATGGAAATTTTCACACACGAAAACGTGTCACTCAACAATCTTTGCACTACAACTGATACCGATAAATTTAGCTGACCTACACACTGATTAGTTTTACTATTACTGACAATGCTAAACCTAAATTATTACATAATTAACTGCCGAAAGTAACCGTGGCAGTTTTGTGACATACGTTTACACAGCAAACAATATTCGTCTATCGAACTTGACTCGTTGTTTAGCGTGTGATGTGAACAATAGCGTGTTTACTGGGCCTGGTGCAACACAGTACACTGGACTGCCGGACGAGTACACCACTGAATTAATCTCTCTGATCCTGTAAGCTACTCGAGCTTAAGCAACACTTTTCGGAACATCGGACGGAAAAACAAAGAGTGCGCTGTTGCAGCGTGATAAAACGTAGCATCGGGATGATGTTGGAACGCGGTTGATTGTTGTCAGTTTCATCTCAGCCGTGCTGTTCTATTAGCACTGCAACCAGCAGATCCCTAAGCCGCTCGCACGAGACGGTTTGTCTCATCTGTTTCAATCCATGGTCACCCAACGCCAGGGCGGGCAACCGTTGTTTGTCAATCTCCTCGGGCAATATTTGCCTAAGCTTGCAAGCCAAGATCGATCGATTATTCTGGCTGTTTGCGCCCTACTTTCAGTTGTCACATCAGCCATCAGATCAGTTCTCTTTTGGTCAGTCTCCTAACACTTGAGTTAGGACACTCCTGGCTTGTCCGTCCACCCGGACGGTGACATCGACGAAGACCGTCGCCCATACAAATCTGAGTGGACCGCGTGTGTAACAGGATGCAGACGACCGGTTTGCCGAAGGCAATGCCCTTGTGTTTTCGACCATTTTCGAACACACTCACACCCACAGCTCACCACGTACGTGTTGGATTGCGCCCCAATCGACCTGGTAAATGGTGTAGGTGAGCTGGCTGCATTTACGCCGTGCGTCAGGCGGATCTGTTTCCTTGCACATCGTCAGATATGATCAGTTCCTGAGTCTGTCAGCCTACTCCTGTTCACACTAGTCTTGTGGCCCCGTTGGTCTAGGAAACCTGGAGAACCTCTCTGAATATCTTATGCTTACATCGGGATCTGCGACAGTGGTATCGAGACGTCTTTAGTTTGAAGAGCCATATGGCTATATAGGTAGCTCGGCAAAAGGCAGTTTACAATGTTATCGTATTCGTGAACATTGGTTGGATAGGTACCGATCTGGGAAATCAAAATTTGCTTCAACTCAATGTTATCACTTGACACAACATCATCATGGTGGCCTACTTGGTGCAATCGACAGAACTCCGGCAAATTCTTCATCTACTCTGTGTCTTGGAAACACGTAAACAGTTTGATACTGTAACACTCTACGTGATGTCTTGCACATGAAGCCGTCCATTAATACGACTGGTTGTTCTGGCTGGCACCCTTATGAATATGCGAGATGAACTCGTGCATGTTTTGTGGATATGTCTCAATCCTGAGCCAAATTTTGCAAACATTTGCAACAGCACAATTTCTCGTTCATTTCATTGCGACCGCTGCAAGCGTAGTCGCAGGATTTGACTTCCAAATACCCGACTTGATAGGTTCTTATGCATGCTAACTACCCGAATTCTCCTCTTGCGGACAGTGATTACGCCGGGATCGATCAGAATGCTCCGTCTGTTGTTCGAAACATTGAATGGGATATTGGGTCGGATTTAGGAAGGGGAACGCAGCTGTTGGACGAATGGGAGTAACCAACCCCAATCAGACATTATGTCACTTATAGATAGTGTGGATGAGGTGCTGTTTTTATTGAACTAGTCTCTGTCAATTGCATTAGGTGGCGTTATTCAGGTGACAGAAATTCAGTACGTTTTCCACAGTCAACGAAGCTTACCGTAAGTTATGTACCGTCCGTATGGCCTACTTACCACTTTGACCTGTCAGGTGATCGAACTATTTCTGAACACGTTCGAATATTCGACGATCTAATCAAGTTTCCGTTCTACCAATATAGGTGATTATGCAATTGTATGTGAACTGGTAGACAGAGTGTATTGGTCTTTGATTAATAGTACATATTTGATGACGCATAGTTGAGCACAACCTAGCCATCTGCTGAGTAGGTTGCCCATAGCACATGGGTCGAGGGGACCTTCAACAAACCGGTCCTATTTAGGCACCTTGACCAACATCCGACTCCCGACCCTTGGGTTCCAGTTGAATTTGCTCGAGTGTATCAGTTATTCCAGAGTGCACCGCTCACATGATATACATGACAATGTTCTCCTAACACCTAATCCATATGAACTCGGAATGGCACTACCGAAGTCTAGATATGTTTCAGCGGATGAATGACGAGACACTATTCGGTTACTGTGGAATAATTTCAAGTTAGGGAATGCGATGTCTTCAGTTTGGGCACGTTTAAATTTGGCCATCACGTTCGGGTGCGGCGTATTGAATTCGGCACTATGAAGTATGGCATGACCATCTTCTGATTTGCTGTCATTAAGATAGCATCGGTCCAGTGGTAATGTGGCCACATTTTTCAACATGAAGCTGTTGCTATCAATTCGAAAATGAGGTGTGTGTGCCCAACAGATTCGCACCAGTGCGGTATCACTAAATACTACACCAATTTGTTCACGCCACTTATTCGAGACTATTCTACGCCGATGCCTAGTCGATGGCTGTTGAAAATGTGGTGTGGTCGCTCTCAACAATCCCCATGGATAGCTGACACTGGAATGGATCCATCACGAAATGAACGTTACAGTCGTCTCCTGTCTTTATGAACGCATATTGTGTTCAAGTGCTTCTTGATTCAAAACATTCCGCTTTCACTTAATTGTTCAGATTTTCCTCAAACAAATCCCGTATTATTTTGAAGCCATTCCCCCCTCTCACAATTTCCGCAAAAATTCTCCATATGTCCACCATGTGGTTCAACAAACTGATAGAGAATTGGTTTTCTCTCCTTAGAACAAACAATTAATTTAATTAAATCTACGACGTGTGGTAATAGACTTCAACGATTTCCCGTTCCACCTCAGCTTTTCGTTCGTAGGTTGCGTTGTTATTGGCGCCCGGAGGCTAATAAATGTGCGCACGGCTGTCAGGGTTTGTTTCATGAATCGTTTTGCCCCAGCACAGTCGCCAGGTGACATGTGGACCTGAATGGTAAGATAAATCAGGCCACTGTGTTCTATATGACACGTAAGTTGCCAACACTGAGCCACCTTGGTCGGACATTTAATCAATGAGCAGCCCACGAAATGCCAGCATACGTTATTCATAAAGCAGATAGTCTCTTTCAAAAGAAGATTTACGGTTTAAGAGTGCGGTCCAATCGCCACGTAATACATGGCGCATTTACCTCACGTGAATGAAATGCAATCCTTCCTGAAACCCAAAGACATTTGTTCAGTTTTCCGAACACATCTGTAACATATATATTTGGAACGATATCCGTGCAATTCCTATCAGAGCAGTTCTCCTCGAGTCTGTTCATCCCCGATACATTCATATCGACCGAAACCACCGTAGCACAATAGATATACGTGTAACAATAACACTATACTAATGCGCGATCGCTGTAACAAAGTCAACTCATGTCTATTAGTGCGTGTTTATGGTAAGTGTCTTTGCATATATACCTTCTGAGAAGCCGATCTCTGTTATCGAGTGCTGTGCATTAACATAAAGTTCGTCAGAAATTGCTCATTTTTTTCGTTTCCGGATACCGTTCTTCCCACACGCTGATGCTGAGTCCATGTCATCGAGTTAGTCAGTGTTCCGGGAATGCATTACTGGCAGATATTGTACACATCATCAGAAAGCAGTGACGAGCATTTCTCCTCTACATATATATATATATATATATATATATATGAATGAAACAATGAGGAGACGCGAATCATGTGAAGTTCTCCGTAGTAACATCAACGATTTATTTTTACCGAAAGGCATACAACTCGCAGATTTGGGATTTGCACGACTCGTCAAGATGATATGTAATGCCTCTGTGTAAATCAGACGCATGTTCCGATATTTTGATTTAAGCGTTAAATGGTGCATAGTTCGGTCAGCCCAACAGAAGCGAACGTTTATTGAAATCTGGATGTGGTTGTGTCATACGTATTCCACGTATCTCTCACACATGAGTCGATCATTTTGAAGGAACACTGAGTAGATGCTATGCAGATGTCTGTGATGTCACATTTTGCTTGATCCATTTGCTGGGAGAATTTGTGATGATGGATGTATAAAACCTCTGTTGTTAAACAGAGTGGGATTGCGATGTTTTGAAGAGAGTGCGATTCCGGAACCGTAGACTGACAGATTTGCAATAAACAATTTCCTAATATTCGTATTCATCTTGCCTCAACTTCACAATGCCTCAAATTGGTAGATGCATCGTTGACGGTGGCTACTCTCATCAGAGAGTCATGAGCTGTGTAATCGAGAACCCTATATATCAATGTGTGCGAGCAAACAATCGCAGTGCGTTGAATGAAGATTACGAGGCAAATTATGGCGATTAGTTGTCACTTCATATGCTCCATATGGCCGTAGAAAGCCACATTGTTGTCGATCGAAGGCGGATAACAATAGTTCGGCGATTACGTGAGGTCGTCTGAGAGCATCTTGTGACCACCGGACAAACAGAAGTCGGACAGGAGTCAG